>JASDQU010011792.1:67452-78451 GCA_032191745.1 Picea mariana
CAACTTTTACAACAGATTTAGATTCAATGCAATACAAAAATAATGGATGGGAAAAATGATCTTATTGTCCAATCATCAATTTCCATGATTTTCAAGACCGAAGATATATGCCCGGAATATCCCCAAAATCTGCCCAAAAAAATCCCTGAAATCTACCTAGAACATCCTCAAAATCTGTTCGGAACATCTTGGGGACGGCCAACAAGTCCCCGAGTCCCCAATGGAGTCCCCAACAATTTGGGTAAGTTTCCTAAGGATCCCCAAGTCCCCGGAACGCGGGGACGGCAGGTACGCGGGTTTTTTGGGGGGGACGGGTCCCCGTGCAACATAGGAAAAAGGAAAAAGTGGAAAGCTAAAAGCAAAAGCTAAAGCAGAAAAAGGGGAAAGTGGGGAAAGGGAAAAAGATAAAAGCTAAAAGCTAAAAGCAGAAAGCATACAACTCGCCCAGTTTGACTTTTGACTTGCTTTTAGAACGCTTTATGACTTTGGGAAACTTCTTTGCTTTGTCGAGTTTTTATTTAGCAAGTGTTGGGCGACTTAGTGGGCCCAATTTTAGGAGGAAAAGGGCCCAGATTTAAGCGTTTGGGCCCCACATGGGTCGCCACCTCACCCTGCCACATCATCACCTGTGCCACCTCATCACCAAAAAGCAAAGTTGTCTAAATACCATCAAGTTTATACTCATTGGAAGCAGAATTGGACAAGGAGTAAGAATATGTTGTCAAATAACTGATGTGAGGGGTCAATAAGATCCTCATGAGCAAGAAGTGTCCCATAATGCTACAAATCTCTCATACTCAAACCTGGAACTGAAACCTCATCCTGTAATAACTCGAAAATCACTGAAACAAGCTTTGAACTCAACTCGTGTAAGAAACCATCCTCTAACTGACCAGAACAAGAATCAATGTGCCTGGAAAACCTCCGAATGATGGTCATGTGCTATTAGGAATAACCTTTGAATGCCAGCCTGAAAGGATAGATTGTCCCTTTAACCATCCAAATCTCAAGGGAGAGATTTTGGGGTCAACAGGTCTCCCAACACTTCCAATCTCTAGATTGGGCATCATAGATGTCTCTAAGCAATGCCTTTTTTTAACAGCATCTTGGCTGAAAACTAGGGGTCTTTGGCTAGAGGTTTCCCTTTCTAGAGAATAATTGGGGACCACTAGACACACTGGTCATTGAAGGAGAGCCCAGATATAAGTGAGTTACTTCTCCACATCATCTTGTTCTTGATGGTCTCCCAAGCCTTCCAGATGCTTTTGGCAACAAAGGATTACATTAAATGGATGGGGGGAAGAGTGGTCAACAACATCTGGAGATTAAGGTTTCTCTAGATCTTTCAACCACAAAGAGCTCTTGAGGTAATGCAGTGATGAAACAGGAAAGCTTCTTCCACTGTTTTAATTATCCACTTGACACACAACAGTTGGGATTGTGTTTGGGTGGCCAGAATACCCGTACCCTTATTAACAGTAAATTTGTTCTTGCAGCAAATTTAATGTTAGAACCCTTTTGATGGCAAGGGGTTGAGGGCCGAGGCATTACCAGATTTTTTAGGAAGACTCAGCACTTCATTTTCAACGTTTTAGATCATGTTTCAGACTTTCAAATCAGCACATTCTGGCACAAAGTTCCAAGAGATTTTTCCAGCAGATTCAAAGGTATCTTTCAGCATGTCTTTGATATTTTTGGACAGCGAATGTTTGATACCCATTATGAGGTAGCTACAGCAACAGCAAGCAAATTTGTTTTTTCTAGAATTATATGATCATTTCTAGAAGCATTTTGGCATGCCTTCAAGGACAAATTCATCCCTAGATTTGTTGTCCAGACACCAAGGAAAAAGGAAGCTACAGTGGATCTGTATATCACCTAGGGAAATGTGCCCAGCCTAGGAGAGTTGACAACAAATTTTATCACCCAAAATTGTGCATTCATTGAGCCTATATTACCTTGGGAAATGTATCCTAGTGGAGATCATGAAGCTCTGCTGTTAGGATATTTTTAAACATGTCGATGGGCAGTAGTGTATTTCTAGGATTAGTAAGTCAGATTTGTCAACAGTGGGGCATTTATTGCATGAGTAACGTTGGAAAACCTATCATTTGTTTCAACAATTACATATTCCCTATGAGGGCACCCCACTAGTCTATTCTTAGAACCATTTAGGAGTTACACTAGCACTTAAAGAGGGTGCAGTCCCCTAAAAGGTTAAACCCGCCTTCATCAACCAATTATTGCAGGAGTTAGACTTCACCATGAGGGCACACTTCTCTAGGAGACTTCTTTTGATTTTAGGGAAGATTAATTATGAAGAGTTACTTGATGCTCTTCTCCACTCAGTCTATTTTTGAGCTATCAATTTGTAATGTACCTCTCCCTTCTCATTGCTATAAGAGCAAGAGGAGGATGAGAGTTTTGGCATCGGTTGTCATCGAGTCTTTGTTATTTTTCTTCTCTACTATTCTATCTTCTATGTCATTCTGAGAAGTTAGCAATAGCCTAGAGCAGCAACATTATTGGAATATGGAGAGTTAGAATTCAGAGTTTTATCATGTTTGGACGTATCTTCAATATTGGTAATGGTAAGATTTCCTTTGGTTATCAAAATTTTTCGTTATATGTGGAATATATGTCATTCACATGGTGTTCTCGCTATTAGCTTTTCACTCTGATGTCCATCTTCATCTGCAAGAGTAGTACTTAATAAGTCTTGTTTGCAGATCTCTTCCTCTCTTTCCTCCATCACCCAATCTATCAAGGCACCAATCAATCGCAATTCTAACTTGGATTGGCACTCAGAAGATCCAATTCGAATCTGGCCAAGTTTTAATCACGTTAACCAAGTTTGAATCATCTCAGCAAGTATAAATCGTGAGTTAAACCTCCATGGACCCAATTTGTGTATAAAGACGATTTTTTCTGGGGTTTTTGTCATTTTTTGCTGTCTGTTTGAGCTAGTTTCTCCTCTGCCAAGTGAGGAACAGTGACCAACGGTGACCAACAGTGCTACAGGGGGACAAACTCATCCATCTAAGGCTATCCACCAATGCTGTTGGACAACTTGGGCAGCAAAAACAATGGGGTTTTACTCAGCAAGTGACTGTTAGAAGCCTGTTTTGGGGTCTTTTTTACCTTTGGAGGTAACCCTACAGGCTACTTTCATAATTTCTTGACTGCTGGTTATTATTTAGGAAATTTTTACAGGATTTCTGGAATCGTTTTTTGAGTTATTTAGGTTTTGTTTTGTTCTTTTATTATTTGCAGGGGCTTAAAGTTTATAAACAGGTTGTAGCCTAGCCTTCATTCACATTACAGCCTAGGCCCTAAACAGCAGTGTTTAAAACCCTAGGGCCTAAATAGCGGCCTTTAAACCCTAGGACATAAACAGAGTGAGCAGCAAACACTGAAAATGCCAAGGGAGAAGGACTTTGCTTGAGCTTACTGTGAAAAGATTCCGGGTTTAGTTAACCTTTTTGTGTAAATTTTGCAAAGATCCCTGTAGTGGTGGAATTTTCAGATTCAAATAGCACCTTGCCCAGATTCCTAGCCATGACATCCCTTGCAAAAGTGTTACCCAAGATGTTAAACACCAAGCCAGCTTGGCCATTGATTGCATGAATGAGATTAAAACCAAGTAAGCACAAATAAATGCAGAAATGGCACATATTGTGGGTGGCTAAACTTCTTCTAATACCCTCTTGTCACCTCCCTCTGTTGAATCCTCAATGTCAGGCCCGATTTTTCATGTTCCATGCATGCCTCAAAGTGAAAGACAAATGCCACGTCCTTCTCCTCCTCCCATTCCTACAAATTTGAGCACTGGAGATGGAAATGTACACTCTTTTTTTTCTCCCAACACACAACCTGGTGCCTAACCTAGCTTCGATGGCATGACAGGTTGGAAACAAAATGTCCCTTTCAACTGTGCCAGAAGCCCTTATTGGCAGTCTATGATTGATGCAGTTGCTATTGCAGGTCCGGGGTAGAAAGACCCTACATCTGAGAGCCTTAAGACAGATTTGCTGTTAGAAAACATTGGTGATATCAACCTTATACTTGCTGAGTTTCGTTCCTTATGGGCAGAAATAGGGTGCAGCACCATGAGTGATGGATGGACAAATCAGAGGAACAAAACTTTGATAAATTTCCTTGTATCTTGTCCAAAGGGAACAATGTTTCTCAAATCAGTGGATGCCTCGGACAAAGTTAAGAGTGCCCAGCTGATTTGTGAAATGATGGAGGAAATTGTTCAAGTGGGAGAAGAAAATATTCAACAAATTGTTACCGACAATGCAGCTAATTATACGGCTGCTGGTAGACATTTTGAGCTTAGGCACCCCACCATATTTTGGAGCTCTTGTGCTGCACATTGCATAGATTTAATGCTTGAGGACATTGGTAAATTTGCCTAGATACGAGAGGTTGTGCATCCATAACCAAATACATTTACAATTACAAAAATGTCCTCCACACCATGAGAATATACACTGAAGGAAAGGAACTTGTCCGTCCTGCAATGCCCATATTTGCAACAAATTCATCTCCTTGCACTCCATGGTTAAGCAAAAGGTAAATCTCAAGAGGATATTTTTGGGACCAGTGGATGGCATCTAAACATGGCAAAACCATTGAAGGCATTGAAATTGTTGCTCTTAATTTTAACGATGGTTTTTGGAAAGATGCTAAAGAGATTATTGTTGTGATGGAGTCACTTTTCAAAGTGCTTAGGTACTTAATTCTTAAATTTTTTCAACGTTAAACAGTTTATCTTCTAAGTCAAACTTCATTTCATTTTCAAATTTCGTTTAAACTTTATATCAAAAATAAAATGTCTGACAATTGACTTTGATCTTCAGGATGCTTGATGGTTCTTTCGGGATGGTTAAGGGTGAAAAACCCGCTATGGGTTACATTTATGAGGTGATGGATCTCACCAAGGAGGACATCAAAAGAAGATATATGGATGACGAGGCCAAGTATATGCTTCTTTGGGATATTATTGATGAAAGTTGGGACAGGCAATTACTTTCCCCCTTGCATGCTCCTAGATACTTTTTAAACCCGACATATTTTTATGATAAGACAAGATTTAGTGAGGATGGGGAGGTTGCTAGAGGGCTTGTGACATGCACTGAAAGGTGCATCCCTGATCAAGAAACCCAAAATTGCATCCTTTCCCAATTACAAGATTATATGATGCCTTCAAAATTGTTTTCCTGTACCAGTGCTATATGGGATAGGACTAAAATGTTGCAGGTACACTTGAAGGCTTGATCAAAATCCTTTAAATTTTCTTTATTTTGTTTGTTTATGTTAAATGTTTTATTATATTTTATTATCTAGATTTTTTAACTTTTAAGTTTTTAACTTTTTATTGTTTTTGATCTTGACTTTTAAACCTTTGCTACTTGCTAGGTTTTTGGTGACAAAACTTTGGCAATGATTGTGCCGAGAGGCTTATTCTACAACCCAATATTAGGTTGATGTGTGATTCCATGTCTAAATTCGAAGTGGAGTTAACACGTCACTCTTAAATAATAATAAAACAATTTAAGTAAATGAAAATTGTATATGTCGACTTTAACCTTTTGCTAAATGAAACATATATATATAAACTAAATTAAAATAACCTCAAGGAAGGGTTAAGGAGGAAGGATTTGCACTCTAAAACGGGTTAAAGATGAAGAGTTTGCAACTCGAGAGATTTGATCCCTCTCGGCACTTCATAGAACCGAAGTTAAGATGGGTCTATGCTGGTACACTAAATATTAATAGATTTTCCATAAAATCTTAAATCAGACCTACAGTACTTCAAATAGCAAGCACAACTCGAACATGTTTGAGAAAATACACTCCAAGAGATGCAACCTATTAACACAAAATCGCTTAAATGACCTTGGTTTTGTCCATTACAATCTTCAGCTTTGCAACAAGCAATCTGAAACACTAAGAAACACGAGACTCGGCTCAGTTTATCTAAGGCTTAATCATTTGAATTTGAAAGATTGATTTAAAGTTTAATTCGCATTTCAATATATCATCATGATGATAGGTTTGGATCATTCAGCTATTGCCCTAAACATGGAAGACACGGAGCTTGAAGTAGATCGTGATCCTACATCTACTTGACTTCAATCGAAGGAGGCTCTTTCTTTTAGCCTTCGGGACTTGGAGAACCTTGAGGATCAAGCAGCCAAAGACATGGGAGAATCTGCTTCTTAGTCTTTTTACTATTTAGTATTTACTATCTAGTTAATTTTTATTAATTTTTATAAGTAGATGCTTCTAGCTCTCGGTTTGTAGTCTGGACCCATATTATGGATGAGATGCCTATTCATTTGTGAAATTTTGGACATATATTGATATTTTGCATTGTATGGATATGGATTTGTTTTTTTAAACTATCTATTTTATATTAATATAAGATGGAAAAAGTGTTTTGTTGTTGGCCTCCTGCTTGGCAAACCATCCCAGCACCGGAACACTTGCTTCTTCGGGCAGGCTTCTCAGAATATATAAAAAATAGACTATTGTCATTTGTACATATCCTATCAAAAAACTTATCCTCCCTGGTGACTATAGTTGTGTTTATTGTCTGTGGATTATCAGCCTGGTTGCTATAACTATACAAACTATCAGTATGTAATAAGAAAAACATAACAGATTATTCATAGGGGGAGGGAACAGCGTCGCGAGGAACCTGAGGGGTAGCCTCATCGAGATCGCTGAAGTTGATCTCGGTCTTGGCCACCATGATTGTCATTTTCTTGTCGAGCATCTGATTTTGCAACTGAATATATTCCAATTGCAGTCGTTGTGGGAAGCAACTCGATTTATTATAGCTTTGTTGAGAAAAGTTTTAATGTGCAAATACAGGTCTATGGTGCAGAAATATTTTGTTTCTCTTGCCCAGGTGGAACCTATGTCCGAGTATGTCCGAGATCCAGGGCATTAACTCAATGTCAACTTTAACATCGGGAGTCCTCCTCCTTTACTGCGAATCTTAGTTTCTGTTACATATGTCAACGAATTTTCCAGATTCGGTAGATATGAATAGATTTAGTGGAGCCTATTTTGTAGTAGTTTGTTTAACCAAATCTACCAATTTAGTATGAACGTACAAATTTAGAAAATAGTCATGTAACTAATCTATTCTGTTCATTATTTATGTAAGTCTGTAGAGATATACAGGAGAGTGAGTGAGCTGTTGTAATCTCCATTATCTGAATAATAAGACAACCGATGTCTTCCCTTGATGAACGTAGCCCAATGTTTGGGTGAACCACTTAAATCTCTGTGTTTTATAATCTGTATGATTATTGATTATGTTTTTTCTGCATTTACAATTATAACAGCTTCAAGGTTATCCATAGCCGTCTGGGCATCTAGAGTGATGTGGGCAGAGTAGTTCTCAGCAGCCATGACTACCTCATGATGAGCCTTGGAGATCGAAAGTCGAGCACAGTCGCTTCTCCCTCTACGTGTCCCACGATTCCTGTCCATCATTCCATGCATGTAATCTTTCCGTGCACCTGTCTTCCAACGATGACGACGAACAGAGCTGGTCGAGAAGCCCCAAGTGGTCTGTTCACTGCGCTGAATGTTGAAACCCCGAAGAGGAAGAAATACCATAGTCGAATGTCGCCTTTGTCCCTTCACTATCTTCATCTTTCCCTCTTCGTGAATAGTTATACCTGCTTTGTTAAGACATCTTGAATTGGTGGGCGCTCGGCCTTCGTCCTCGTATCCAGAACTGAAGGGGTGGCGACTGCGGACGGTCGTCAACTTCATCGCCATTCCAGTACTAACTAACTGAATGGTCTGGTGAAATAACCAGTCTCTCGTGGTCGTATCTGCAGCGGATAGCCATATTCATTGTGGGTTAAACCATACCAATTTATCAGCCTTAAGGACATGGATTTGTTGAAAATCAATGGAAATGTTTTTTTTAATTCAAAATGTGTATATCTTTATCTTTTGTATTTGCCGATTTTTTCCCTATCTGATTTAAACTCTTCGCTCTTTTGCTTCACGTATTTTTAGCCAATTCTAAGTCTAGTAACTTTGATATAAATAGGCATAGATTACATGACAAGGGCCCAGGTGAGGCCCACTTTGTTAGCCTACTTCCATTTTAAACAAATATCTCACAGATAATTCTAAAAATCTGGGCACATGCAAAAGCATGAAGGTGATGCTTGAGATGGGTGTGGGATAGAGTTTATCCAAAATGCATCATTTTTTGGTGTATTTTTTTTGGCACATTTTAGAATGAAATCCTACATTGCACTATAGTTTCACCTTAGAAATGTTATCTGCTCATAGTTCTTGACTACTCTGGTGGTTTTTGGGAACTATGAATCAATCTATGATTTCAAAGGGGTATGTTTCATGTTGGATCGATCAGAATGCAGTGGATTTATTTTACATGATAACCAATTCCCCTATGATGACCACGATCACGATTCGCTATCAGATTATTAATCTCCATGTGGTGATCCTTTAATTGTAATCACTTTTAATTTTTGGTATGCTAGTTTGTGAACATTATTAAATTAATGTCATTTGCATTTAATCCTCCAAGAGTGGGATATGGTAGCTAGAGATACTCAAAGGTTTGGTAGTTGATGTTACCCTCCCAAGGGTAGCAACCTTTGGATACCCTTACAACAGTATCATGTACTTGCATGCATGAGATATCATACATTTGTTATCATATCAAGACAGAGTCCTTTGTTTCTCCAATCAAGACATGTTGTTTGCTCAATGAACCATGATGTTTCTCATTTTAGATGCTCAATCAAAGAGTCAAGTTACTTCATAGATACTCCATGTGTAATACTTATTTAGGCATGATGACATAACCTCCTAGCATGTCGTGAAGTTGTGGTTACCTTGTGATTGTTGATTAGAATGTCATAACATACAAATTATTCACTTGTGTCGTATTACCTTGGGGAACATCTTTCTTGTTAGAAGTGTGTCCTTCTTAATATGACTCGTACTACTAGGCGTTTAGACTAGATAGCACAATACACATCCTAACCATGCTAAGCATTTTCCATCTCCCTAAGTATCACTCGTCTTCATCCACATTAAAAGAATGGCATCCAACAATGTATGATCTCTCAAAGGTCAAAAGGAAAGGTCATAATTGAAAGCATAAATCAAAGAAAGCCGCAAAAGATAAGAGGTGAAGACCAAAGCAAATAAAGTACAACTACTTCACTATGGTCCCCCCTTTCAAAGTCCTAAGAGAAAAATGTCTATCTAAAGCAAAAAAGGACTTAGGAAAAAATAATGATTAATCCAAAGAAAAAGAAAGGGGATGTGTGTATAGATCGAAGTAGTAAAGCTCCTTCTAAAAGGCTACTATAAAAAAAAAACCGCCTAGCTAGAATAAAGTTCGAAGCATACAAAGTTAAAAAAGGTGACCTATGCATGTCTAGACTTTGAGTATCATCACATGGATAATCCCCTTTCCCTTTTCATCACTAATTTCACAATTGTTTGTTTTCTACCTAAAAACTTAGGAAATATGAATTTTCCTTGGGAATTGACTCATTTAAAACAATTAATAATGTTTCCCTAGGTAAGACTTAGGCAAGTGTCAAAATTAATTTAAATTGTTATGTTTACTAGGAAATTGTTACTTGGAAATTACAAATTAATGATTTTCTAGGAAGGCTAAACTCATCATATTAGGTGGATATTACACATTGAAGTACTATTTGACACATGGAGTGCCCCCTCTTTTTTTTGAGCACATGCACATTATCATAATTTAAAGGAAAGGTGAATTATGCTTTCACACGTGGATTATTTCCTTGAAAAAAGCTAAGCACTTGGACTATTTGACCATTTTTTACTCACATTATTTTATTGTATTTTGACACTTTCTAAAGAATAAATCGTTATTTTATGATAAGAATATATTAAATATATTATTTTCTCATAATTTGTTCGAAAAAATGATTTTACCCGTAATATTAAACTTGTCCATAATTTTTGTAAAAGGTTTGAAGCCTCCTCATCTATCTACTCATCTAATAAAAGAGGAAGCACTCTCATTTATAAATCATTGAAAAATAAAAGGAAGTACTTTACTCATCTAATAAAAGAGGAGGCACTCTCATTTATAAATCATTGGAGAATAAAAGGAAGTACTTTTTTACAGCAATGTTGGTGTGAAATTTAAATCGGTGGATTTTTCTTATACTTAATGATGCTTAAATTATGGTGAATTCTTGATTATGGCACTCTAGAACGTCGATTACACAAGGTATGGTCGTTAACCTGTTTTGTCCCTCGTATATGATTATTTAGATTTAATATGGCTTTTTCATATTAAATTTAATTATTTTTTTAAGTGATCCCTTTTGGTTTCATTTAGTCATGGTCATTCCCTCCATAGAAATTCTTAGTAAAATTTGTCGTAGCTTGAATCGTCCTCCTGCTCACCAGGAAGACTGAGTAGACTCCATCATCCAATGAACGGAAGGCACTTCCATGGATTTTCCAATCCAAAATATTTAAATTTTTTCTTAACCACAAATTTATTTATTTATTTTATTTGTTGAACTTAATCCCATATCTTTATTAGATTTTTATATGCTGGCCGATCTCATTTCTTACTTCACGCAAGGGTTTGAATACGGTTCTGGGTTATTTTTCTGCAAACCCTAGAATATTTTTTAAGATTGTGGATGCAGGTTCGATTTACCATTATTTCCATCACTTCATCCAGCCGATCTGCTATTTGGGTTGAATTTGCAGGGGTTTTGAAGTCTCATATCCGAGTTTATACCATTTTTCAAGGATACGTTGCAAGTTGTTTAATTCGAGATTGTACCCCTTATTAAATCGACCTCTATACTGCTGAAACGATTTAAATAGACATCACTACGTTACCAATCCTAAAGAACCGATCCGTGCAGTCAGGTTTATAAGATCACTCATATATGTGCAGTATTCAAAGGGGTCACTGTCA
>JASDQU010011792.1:87545-99079 GCA_032191745.1 Picea mariana
CAAACTTTACTTTGAATGCTTTATAATTTACCTAGTGTAATATAATTGATGGTTGCAAGTAATGTTGGAATACTTTGACAAAATTGAGCATAGCTTATACTTGATCTCGTGCTTTGAAATTTTGTTGATGCATGGACAATGATGATGAATGGTATATGGATATAAACATTTTATTTAATTTTAATTATTTCATGTTAAAAATTTAAGTTATGATTGATATCATGATGAAGAACATTTTGTTGGACAAGACACTTTGTCATTTTTAGCCTAGAGATGTGTTCTGGTATCTATAAATAACAATAGGGAGTTGTTGTTAAGCATATAAAATTATGGTTTGGGATGCACTACACACAATGATACATGATAGTTCAGGAGGCTTGAGCTTTTTTCTCACTATATTGGAAGTCCTTGTAACCCATGTTGGTACCCGTTCGAGTAGTATTGCATTAGGAAACACTTGAATATGGACATTACTTCTACTTACCCTCGAGTATATCGGAGGTCCCATTGGCAACCTAAAACCAACCATTCAATCATTGGACTGTTACAATGCACCGAAAACAACATTCGGGAAGATTACTCTCTCATACTGTGGGTGTTCAAGCCTACAGATATATTTGAGAGTTGTAACACAAGGCACACCTTTTGACTCAAAGCCATTTCTTCATTTTTATCTTGCCCAAAATATCTTTAGTTTTACAAACACTTGCATTCAAATGATTATGAAAAATAGCACATTTCAATGGTTAATGAATTATAATGCATTGATATGATACTTTTGCAAGACATTCAAACTTCCAAACATTAATCATTTTACTTGATCATTTCACTTCTTACTTATTTTGAACAATCCTTGTAAAAAAAGTCAAACTAAGTCATTTGTCATCACCTTATAGCAATGATAAGACTTGGTTTAACCATATAGAAAAACCCTCCTTAGGTTAGTAATCCTACCCTAAAAGTGGTGCAAAGGCAAGGATGTTGAGGTGACAGTGGACGGCTTGATTCTCCGTATCCTTAGGCTTTCCCTTGAGTGAGGTTGGACTTTTCCTTAGGGAGTGTCTGAGCAATATTTATTTTTTAATGAAGAATAGCATTGTGATCTATTACTAAATTTAAATGATACAAAAGTTATTTTCAACTAAAAAATTGTGGATGCTGGTAATTTTTTCAAGAAACATAGTTGCTGGATGGAATTCGGAAGAATACCCATAGCATTTTGAAGAAAGACTTAAAGTGATCTTGGATTTCTGGATAATTTAACAAAAGTTGGATTTCCAGTGATTTTGGTTTTCTTACCTCGTCTGCGACCAATGCTGCTCGTGGAATTTCAATCATAGTTCCGACTTTGTATTTCAGACAAGCACTAGTTTCTGAAAATATACGCTCAGCGACCTTATGTATGATGCTCACTTGATGTCCTAGCTCCTGCACATGAAATGATATTGGATGTTACCTCGGAGCACTACCAGTCTTGAAACCAAGACAAACACAAACAAACTGAAGAGCCAAATTTCCGATTTCATTTACCATCTTATTTCATTGACTTTCTTTCCGATCAAAGATCCTAAAAGGTAGTTAACTAGAATATGTGACATTGTTGGCATTATGAGAAGTATGGTGATTTGAATATGCATCTGAAAATAGTATGAATTCAAAGGATATTATTTGAAACCATATTCCAAGATATAATGTAGTTTATCAACAACTAAAATAGATGGCAAGATCCACATATGAAGTTAAGTTTCATGCCTGGGGTGTTCCAATAAGAGGAACCATGATTTCTGGTAGCACTTTCACACCTTGGTTGATCATTGTAATGGCAGCTTGAAAAATAGCAGTGACTTGCATTTCGGTTAGTTCTGGGTATGATATTCCAAGTCTGGAAACAGTAGAAAATTATAAAGAGTCCCATGTATATATGCTATTTAATAATTTATCAAACAAGCATTTGAGAACAAAGGCCTGACAACAGACCTGCAGCCACGAAAACCAAGCATTGGGTTGACTTCAGAAAGCTTTTCCACGCGAGAGAAAACTTCATCTTCACTTACACCAGTTTCTGATGCTAACTTAGAAACTATTTCATTGATATCACCCTCTGGAAGGAACTCGTGCAAGGGTGGATCCAAAAGGCGTATGGTGACAGGAAGGCCTGTAAATGTGAAATGATAGATGAAGTTGGACAGAAACAAAATATTATCAGTTCAACATGAGAAATAAGTGTCCAACCAATAAAACAAAGATGCAAGAAAAGAAGAGCATACCATCCATTGCCCGAAATATTCCTTCAAAATCAGATCGCTGATAGGGTAGAAGTTTGTCAAGTGCTGCTTGCCGCTGTTCAGCTGTGACTGCCATAATCATCTGCCTGACAGTCTTAATCCTACTTTCTGATGCAAAGAACTGTGAAAAATAAAGTAATTTGTCAAGAAATGGTCTTCGCACCAAATTCCGATGCAAATCTAGTTTGTTGTATAGACAGGCTATTCCATTAGGCATGGAATATCCTAGTTTAAACTCCAGAGACATAGTTTCTTGTTAAACCAAGACAAACTTTGGGGGCCTCTTGTTTTATCGTACCATGTGTTCTGTCCTGCAAAGACCAATGCCTTGGGCACCATTATTTCTTGCTGCTAGAGCATCATCTGGTGTGTCTGCATTAGCCATAACCTGAAATCAAAATGACCAATAGTGTCAGCATAGAAATCAAATTCATGACACAACACAGAACTAAGAGGAAACTTCCATAAGGTCAATCATCTTTCATCTATAGTGATACATTCTTCTTATATTCTCTACAAAATTTACAAAAACTTTAGTTATAGAACATAATCATTGAGCATTTGTTGACTGTAATAACTTGAACTACCTTGAGTTGTCTTTGTTCATCTACCCAGGTCATGAATGTCCCCAGATCACCACTGATTGCTGGAGGAGCTAAAGGCTGCTTACCCAATATGACCTCTCCAGTTGTTCCATTGACGGATATCCAATCACCTTCCCTTAGAACATATTTTCCAACTGCCAGAGTCTGCAAATAATAGAGGTACATCATTAGCAATGCATCCATTCACCTGAGCAGCCACAATTATTGATTCTGAGGCTTGGTATTCCAAATTTGCAACTGTCTAGTATATAGATTTGTAGGCAAACAAAATTTTAATGTTAGAGGAGCAATATGGTGACCAAAATTTAGGGCAGAAAATTATTTCAGTGAATATATGCTTTGAGTGGTGATAGAGACTTAACATGCTGAAATTAACTTAAGTGGACTAGATTGAGTATTTTAATATACGTTGCAAAAGAAGGTATCTGACCTTCTCATTTTCATTAACACGTATGTCAGAGCAGCCTGAAATGCAACATTTGCCCCACCCACGGGCAACAACGGCAGCATGCGAGGTCATGCCTCCCCTGGCAGTCAGTATGCCTGTGGCAGCATGCATACCACCTACATCCTCTGGACTGGTCTCATTCCGTACCTTCAGCCAAAAAGAAACAACTTACACTCTCTCTGAGATCAATGTTATAGAAATTTTAGTTAAAATTCGAAGCATTTTCGTCCCTAAGGGCTATTAATGGCCATGACAACCGCATGTGACTTTAGTTTGTAGTCTTCAGTTCAACCCCTAAAGAGGGCAAGTCAAAACAATGTAGCCAGTACATCAATGGCCATGCAGTTTCTAGCAAGAATAATATGTTTTTAGGGCCCTTTCAGTTCAATGGAAAGACATGTCTATCAATTAAACTTACCAGGATCACTGCCTTTTCCTGTGCATGCCAAGCCTCTGCATCTTCTGCATTGAATACAATTTGTCCAATTGCCGCTCCAGGTGATGCAGGTAGACCAGTTGCAATCACACTATCTTTGTAGCGAGATGGATCATTGAACTGATAAGAGACATATCAACCCCATACATGAGGATAGACGATTTCATTGTAAGTAAGAATCAGACACGCGCTATTCAATTCATTCAACCCAAAAGGTGGAAGGCTGTGCTTCAAAGTTCAAACACAGCACCTACACGGAATCTCAACGAAAGGTAATACTAGCATATGGTCTTAAACATCCTAACCTCAATGGATGGAATGTAAAAGATTCCTTTTAAATCACCAACCTGAGGATGCAGAAGCTGGTCCAAGTGTCTTGGCTCAACCATTTTGATTGCAGAGCGACTGTCAACGAGCCCTTCCTTGACCATGTCAACAGCAATCTTGACAGCAGCTGTACCTGTGCGCTTGCCAGATCGACATTGTAGCATCCACAATCTGTTCTCTTGTACAGTAAATTCTATATCCTTCAAGGATGCCAGAACCATGTCAGAACCTGTGATTCTACACGCCATTCTAAATAACTACAAGGCATATACAAAAAGAGAATTTCAATAAAGAGGGGACCAATCCATATACAATAAGGAGAAACTCAATTATTAGCTAAGAAATTTCAATGGCTGATCTTAACCACATAAACAAGACAAGAAATTGAAATTGGCCAACAACCATCACTATTCCATCTCTTGATAGTATTGTTGACCCTTGCTTACTAGTCTTTTGCAGGATACTTTACTTCGATATTTTTTCTAAATTATAAGATAATGTGCCTTTCAAATATAATAAAGAAAAATAGTTTCAGTCGAGACTCACATTTTTTTGAGAACATAATTTTGAATTCAGACAATCAAAAGAGACACCTTCTGGTCTCATCATATGTCCTTCCTTGTCATTAAAGGAACAAATTTAAGCATTTGTCCAGACAATGCAAAACTAACTTACACGGAGATCTCAGAAAGTTTTTATGTTTTTCTTTTTTTTTGATGCAGGTATTGCTGCTGTTAGATCTTCCCGGAAGAAAATTTAGCACTTACCATCATATCCTTGTAGTGTTTTTCTAGAATCTTGCAATTCTCCACAAGCTCATTGTAGGCTTCTGGCATAGACTGCCTCATTGCATCCAAGTCCTCCGGTGTACGAATGCCAGCAACCACATCCTCTCCCTAATCCATCGTAGATAAATAGAAATTCAAGCAAAAGGTTAGTTAGAAAACCAGAAGGAATAAAACATTTTATGAAAAGATTTAGATGCCAAACACAACGGTTGCAGTAAGTTCTAGAGAAGTAAATGGCAGAGTGGTATAGTACACATACTTGAGCATTGATAAGGAACTCCCCATAAAGTTTCTTCTCCCCGGTACTGGGATTCCTAGTGAATAAGACGCCTGTACCTGAAGTTGAACCCATATTTCCAAAAACCATGGATTGCACGTTAACTGCAGTTCCCTTTAAACCTGTTATTTGATTTATATTTCTGTACTTGATGGCACGTGGGCTATTCCACGAATTAAAAACAGCCAGAACTGCCAAATACAGCTGCTCCTTTGGATCTGCACCAGCATCATATACAATTTATAGCTCTCCCAAAAATTTTCAGGTAAGGGAAAACAACTTCACCCAACTTCTTCATGATAACCAAGGAAGAACTACAGTTTTTCACTATACCTGCAGGAAATTGTTTACCCGTGGCCTGTTTGTAAACATCCTTATACTTAACTACCAGCTGTTTCAAATCATCAGCAGTTAAGTCTGTATCAAGTGTCACTCCATTTGCAGCCTTTAAACTTTGAAGTTCTTGCTCAAACAAGGAATGTGAAATTCCCATAACCTTCACGAAGGCAATTTCTTCAATGAGAAAGAAAACAGGGCCATGTGCTGCTTATAGTTAATTGCAAGTTACTCTTTTCTGGGAACAAAATGAAAAATCTTGATAAGGCACAACTTACCACACCACCAAACATGTCTAAAAAGCGCCTATATGAATCATAAGCAAAGCGTTCCCCACTTTTGGCAGCCAAACCAATAACAACCTCATCATTAAGGCCCAAGTTCAGCACAGTATCCATCATACCAGGCATTGAAATCTATACACAAAAAAGACACAACATATATGCAATGACAAAGGAGGATAGCCTGCAAATAAAAGTAGCTCTTTACTCATGAAGTTCTTATCTGTCCACCTCTAAAGAACATTGCTGTGGGCAAAGAAACAATTTCCTGTTTATCCTATGAACTCCAACAATAAGATTGGAAAACTAGAAATGTTCCTTTACCGCAGCTCCAGACCGGACAGACAGCAGTAGAGACTTAAATGGATCACCAAGAGTAGCATTCATATCATTTTCTACTGTCTTGAGAGCCTCCAATACCTCTTCCCACAGACCTTCTGGAAGCTCATTTCCAACGTCTAGATATTCTTGGCATGCCTCGGTTGAGATTGTGAAGCCTGGAGGAACAGAAAGGCCAATGCTGGCCATTTCTGCCAGATTTGCACCTTTTCCTCCCAACTGTCAGAGAGAACATGGACTAGGAATTAACTTCTAAAATCTAAATGTAATATCTAATAAATTTTATCTTTCAAAATGTAAATATAATTAAATAATGTGTAGGGTGGCCTGCCTTTTCTTCAGGGCAAGCAGAGGTTTGTGAACTTTTAAGGGGCTCTGATTTGGAGAGTGCCGTGTGTTATTTGGATCAAAAGTTGTGAATAGACAAATTGGGATTATCAAAACTTCAAAAGCAGAAACAGGCAGTGTGATCCTTCTAAAAACCATAGTGAGAATGTGGTTGCCTTATAAGTATGGAGTGACCTTTGAGCACTGATCTTGCCCAGCTCAAAATCAAAATTAAACAATCCCAAATCGTTTAAAACTCAATAATTTCCATCTATAATAATKAAAACATAAATGATGTAGCCCATATAGGAAAATTAATAGGTTTCATCTGGGATCACAAGTGTTTGAGAAATGATGAGAATAATTATCATATGACAAGGATCAATTGCTATTGGATTGGAGAAGCCATGATCACACCAAGTTTCTTTAAAAAAATTAAAAATAAAAGATAAAAATGAGAGCTTTTCAGCCTAGGGGTGTGTAGTTTAGTTAGCTTGTATTAACGTGGAGATCAGGATTGAAAATTAGTGAGTGGGTGTGGATGAGGCCAGATGCAAGTCTAAGGTGATTTTGACAACATAGAAATCGGATGAGGACAGGTGCAAGTCTAAGGTCATTTTGACAACATAGAAATTGGATGAGGCCAGATGCAAGTCTAAGACAATTTTGACAGCATAGAAACACCCGTCATAGCACAGTAACCTAGCGAAAAGAGAACTAGAAGTTACTACAGGCAGTGTTTCCATAAAAAAAAAGCATGGGCAGAATGAAAAAACTCACCAAAGACTTCATATTCTTGTTACCCTCGCTCCGATCCTTCCCAAATGTGAAGACCCTCTGTAGGTTGACAAAACCGTCGGAAGAACATTCATTTTATTTGAAAAATCCCACCAAAATTACACTTATGATTCCAAGTCCAATTATGATTTATCTTCCAAGAGCTTAATATGTCGGGTTCACTGAATTTACCTGTTTGGTCTTTGGATTCGGAGTTGCAACTGCCTGGCAACGACAAACACCAAGCGTTACAGCCAAGCCAGAGTATCTCCTTCCTTTCAAATGCATACAGTGTGTGTTCAATGGCTCTAGTGTTCCCCATAAGCTTGATTTTCTCAATCTAACAGTGGCCATTTTCTGATTCGTCAAAGCCGGAGATCTAACACAAGAATCTGCACACGTATCATTGAGACTGCCTGATACGATATTTGCTCGTCCCAGAGCTCTCTTCATGACAAACACCATTTTCAAAGTTCAACCAACTTCCCGTTGTTTCTGCTGCAATTTTCAGAATTAAGCATGGAAATTGTTAGACATACTGCAGTGGACATAAATGTTTTGATCATGAAAAGAACGGTGAAGAGTGTCTATTAGACTTAGTAATGCAGTTTCTGTAATCAAGTAACATCAGGGAGCTCTTAAATGTTTAAAATTGAACCATACAAAATAGCTATGAAGGCATAACGACAAATTTCCAAATTCAATTTTCCCATAATTTCACTGTTATCCTTTGAAAATTGAAGCATTTCAGTTGGAAAGCATCAAAATTTTCCGAATTTCCTTCAGATCAGGTACAGAATTCATGCTAAATATTTGCAGTATTTTATGGACTGATGAATGATATGTTAATAGCAAATCAGGCCTAATCGCCTAAGAGCCAGAGAATGGGCAGTTGGCCAATGACCTTCCTGGCCAAAGAAGAAGCGCAGGAAGGAGAGAAAAGGGGCCATCATTCCAGTGGGAGAAAAGAAACAAAACAGAGTGTTCACAGCATCTGTTCGTAGAGACCCAAAGCTGTGAGACTGTAAGGACCCTACCCTTACTTTAGAGTACTTAGGAGTTAGTCAATTAATGTATGAAGCCATGTTCTTTGAATAAGGCCTATTAGATAGTTGACCTGTGGTTACTCAATGTAAAAGGGCTGTCTTTATCAAAAAAGTCCCACTAGTTGATTGGTACTCATTAATGATATACAAAAATAAACCCAACAAATACCCAGAGATGGACTTTCTCCTCGGTAACAGCGTCAAAAACGTTATGGCCTAAACTAGCACCCCTGCAAAAAGTCCCAACACAAGTGCTAACTAGGGCAACAAAATGGGAAGTGCACCACTATCACCTCAGTACACTTTCCCCTTCACTTTAGACCAGCTCTTAGAAGCCAAGGGGATATCCCTATTTGATTAAGCAAACCTCTGATTATGATTTACTTTAATGAATCCCAAAATATATGTGACAAGATCATACATGAGGATTCCAATAAGTGATTAAATGTTTTAAAGATAAACAATTAGAAACAATAGCATAAACCATAAGTATTTCCACTTGAAGAGATGGTTAGGACCTAGTGGATGTGTGTACCCAATCTAATATGTAAGATAAACAATGTTAGCAACTTCAGATTTTACATTTATATCTATCACTCAACAAATAAAATTTCAAAGAGGTTAGAACCACTTTTAATCTACTTTAGGGCACAAAGACTGAAGACAATTAGCATGAATCAATGGTGCAATGTGTGCTTGTGATTACCAATTGATTAGATGCTAAGAAAAGATGAGCTTAGGGCCATCCATCAACTTATAAATCTGTTTTATGATAAATAACACAGAAAATTCAGATTTGGAGCATGAAAAGACCATCCAAGAAAGGGAGGATGTACTATGAAGCAAGACGTCTTGGATGTTTCCGCATGGGAAAGAGATATACCATGCAACAACAGCCTAACAAGTGTTAGAAACAAGTTCTAAAAATGTATAATCATTAACTAAGCAAGAACTTGTAAAATTGGTGAATCCCCATAGGCTTTCCATGTTAGCACTTGGAATTCACCAAAATAATCTCTAGATAAAAGATAAGCAACAATAAGCACTTTAGATTAAATTCAACACTAGATGTCTAGGATAAACTTGTAGAAACAATCTAGAACTGAAATAGAGGCTAGGTATGAGTAAGAATACACCTTTAAGCACCAAACCCTAGCCTTAGGGTTTCACCAAATTTGATTTTTATTGCTGCAATTTAATTCCGAGATTCGAGAAATGCCTTAAATCAACCTGTAAAACATTAAATAACACCTTGAATCACAATTCTATTGGTCCATTTTTCCTTTTTAGGGTTAGAGATAAACAATTAAGCACAAACCCTTGATAGAACAAGTCTAGCAAATGGAATAAACCATTAACTTTGCACTAGACTTGGAAATAAATCTAAATTAACATTTTTATTTTTTTTACCTCTAGATTTCTTTCGAAACAGAAAAAAAAGGATTTTGGATTTTTAGGATTTTTTGGTTGGTTGTTGGGAGAAGACTGGTGCCTTTTCTCCAAATTTTAGGGATTATGGAGTCAAAAAGTATGCCCTTCTAAGATTTGGTCACTTCTTTCTTAAGGATTACGGCTAGATATTAGAACCCTAAAGGTAGAATAATATTTAACCTAATCAATATAAGGTATGAGGACCAAGGCCCAACAAGAAGGGATTCAACAAGGGAAAAGAAACCTTCATCAACAAGATCAATTATGGCTTGAATAAAATAACTAAAACCCTTTTCAAGGAACCAAAAGAAAAACAAGACAAGAGATTGAGCACTTACCAAACCAACAAAGGAAGATGGAGGAGATAGAAACCCTAGATGTGTTCCCCCCAAGTGGTTAATTAACCCTTTAAATGGATTGATCTTGTTAGCTAGTAGAAGTTTTGAACATTCACAACTAATCTTTGATGCACCAAGAAAATAACCAAGAAAGAGAGAGCTCCAAGAATTGACACCAAAACCTCCAATAGGTAGATATTCAACAAATTATAATCTCAAATAATGTCCAACAACAACAACAAATTGGAATGAAAGGAGATCCTTTATTTATAGATGGGATTTATACATCATTCTCATTCTTTCTTATTTTTTTATCTCCCTAAAGTTAACCTAGGAGAATCACAAAAGGTCACTTGTCATCCACACAATGAAGGAGACTAAGTTAAATACAAGTAAAACATGCCACATGTACATAAAACCCTCATGAGAAGGGGACATCCCATAAAGAAGGAGGGCGACTTGATGAAGGAGCCCAACATTCCATCAAAAGAGTGTAGTGGAAGCCTCAAAACATGGTGTAGTATCCTCCCATGCCAAGAAAAACCCAATGTCTAGCCTCCAAGTGTGGAATGACCTCATGGAAAGAGTGAATAAGGCCCAAAAGATGGATGACTCCTCAAATAACGCTCATAAACCCTCAAAATAGGTCTCCAAGGCATAACAATGTCCATATCTCATGTCAAGGCACCTCCATGAAGCATGGAAGCACCCTGCAAATCAAAAAATGGGTCATAAAACCCCCAACGACTAAAGTGACGTCCAAATGAGTGGGGTTGGCCCTCAAATCAAGTGTAGAATAGCTCAAAAGATGAAAAAATATGAGAGTGCTCTAGGATCCTCAATGTGGCATGCATAAAAGTGACCTATGCAAGTGAAAATAGCCCATTTGTGCCTCAAAGGATGTGATCGGTGCCTTGGGATATGTGTACTACCTTAAGAATTGGGAAATGCCTCGAGAAGCATGAAACTGAAGGAGCATCTACAAAATCATCTCCAAGAGTAGATGGCCAAAGTGTGATACATACATAAGATTGGGGTCCATGCTTAGACATAGGATAAGTGTGCTTTAAATAGGTATGACAACATGAGCAATACTTTTTCATAACATACAAAGAAGTGAGAAAGACTAGCAGCTCTCTTAGATCATGTGTCACAGTAGATCCATCCCATGACACTCACATACCTACCCAGTTCATAAATGATCGACATGGAATGAGTGACTGACACCAGGGGGCAATCAATCGGATCCATAAGAGCAACACATATCTTGAAAGGGGGACTAAAAGGACAGGCCATGACCAACCACAAGATGTCTAGAGATACCACCTAGGCCCCTCACTGTTACATAGACATATAAGCATGGCCCAATACAATACATGAGTACAAAGATAACCACACTTTTGTCTCATCATGATACAATGATATACATAATCTGCTCAAATGATGGATCACATCCGGCGAAAAAATATAGGGTACACTGAAGTGAATCTGAG
>JASDQU010011793.1:0-24790 GCA_032191745.1 Picea mariana
CAATTGCCTATGCATTCCTATCATTTCCCATCCTTGCAATTTATTCCCTTGCGACTTGATACCTTATCCCTGGAGGGAACATCTGTCGAGTGCCCTTATCCTACACATGCTTCCTTGCATTGAACATAGGTATGTTCCTTGTGCTATGAACTAGTTTTCTTTTCCATGAAACTCGTTTACTCCATTGTACAATAAGCATTATTTTATTATTTTCCAGGCTTCTATAATATGAAAAAGAAAAAAAAAACAAAAAGAATGGGAAAACATTTATCTCTTTTTTTGGCAACAGTCTTGTCGCCCTTCAACAATGCACGATCTTGAGTTAGTATCTCATTGTTTTGGGTTTAGTATGGCTTTAGAAGAATTTTTCTTGTTTCTGAGTTTTTTCTCCCTTGGTTGGTTATTCTTCCAACTAAATGGAGCTTTTGTTGATGCCTCTTGTGTCACAAATGTATCCCAATTTATAGTCATGTTTCCCAAATCACATAATGAGTGATGCTTATGTTCAAGGGAAAGTTTTCAACCTGTGTCGGCCATGCTGCAGTTATCCTTTGACCTTGCAAGTTGCCCTTCCCAAGTCGATTTTCATCATCACAAGTATTGGTCTCTTTGTTTGATATATTCCTAATATTTGGCCTTTTGCCACCCCTCATGTTGGATGATGGAGGATGCTTAATGCCTTCCTTCCAGCAGGTTCCATCCCATCAAATTTCACACATCTTACTCTGGGAGAAAGATCTAGACATATGTTTGGTACTTTGGGGCTTCCAGTCATCATTGGAAGGTTCCCTCACTATTGACAGTGGGAATACCTCAATGTCCCCTGCTCGATAGTTTCTACCAGGTGTTCGACACTAACTCATTCATTAAAACTTGTTAGATAGTACCATGGTACCTTGAATTCCATAATCATTATCGGTGGGTTGTCTCACGTTTGTTAACAGTATACATAAATGTCTGGTAATCAAATGATGTCTCACTGTGTTCAACTTCGGCTCATCTGTTCACATAGTGCATACTTGTACCATGATGGATCGTTGTGAAGACTTCGGGTGAAGTATGAGCATGACCTCTTTTGTGATCCTTCCCAAATCATATGGTGCCACATCATAGACATTGGTACTTGCAAAGGATTTGTTTTTTCATTCTCTTAGTTCCAAATATCCTCTATTCCCTATCTTAAGACAGAGCTCCATTGTGTATCTCTTCATGGCTATGATCTTCTTTGACATGGATCCATTGTATATTTTTCATGGCCATGCTTTCTACTTCATATTTATTACATGGATCCACTGTGTATTTTTTGTGGCAATGGACATCAATCATACTTTCATATGTATCATGGATCCGTAATGTATTTTTTTTGGAAGCCATTCTTTATCACTCTTGAGAATGGGTATGGCTGACTTGGGAACAAAACTCTTGCTTGATATTTGTTGATGGTTATTGCTTTTTATATAAGTTGTTCTTTAACCTCCATGGATACTTCGATGCATCCTTGCCTCTCAGAGTTTCATAATGTATTTTGGCCATCATTTTTTCCTTCTAACATCACACATTAAGGGGTATCTATTATAGCACAAAATTCCACACCTATGCATTTGTGCCATGTCCTAACCATTTCCCAATGCTTGTTATAATTTTCCCTAAAGGTCCTCTCAAAAATCATCTTAAAAACATGCTCTAAGAGCACATCTGTAGCGCAGACATCTGCGACTTTCCTCACTGCAACCCACAGATGCCCTCATTTTTGGTGAAAAAAAAAATCTCATGTTTTCTAGAAGGTTTTTCAGTTTGTCTCATTTCCTAATGACTCTTTCCCCTACACAATGGAATTCAACTCCCCAAACATCTTTGGGAATATAAAAAATAAAAATATAGGCCTAAATAGGAAAACACAAGTCCCTTGGAGAAATGTTATGCTGTCAGCATATAGCAAGCCTCCTTTCCCTATAATTCTCTGAGCAACATCCCCTTTAGTCTGGAAACTCCTTTTCCATATCTTATTTCTCATTTTATGTGGCTATAGGGTGTCTCCTTATCCCTATATGAGTCATTGAGAGAACATAATATTGGTTGAGATGATTCTTGAGGATTCTCGGAGGAACCCAGACAATTGGTTTCAAGATGGTGCCTAAGGCTGGACAAGGTTGTAACTTACCTTTTCCACTTTCTTATAATAAAAGAGTTTGCTTTCCCCCAAATTTGTCTTCAATGTACATTTATTTGTATGCTTAATTTGAATATGACATATAACCTGCACATTCTTTTGGTTGTATAACTACTTCCATCGTGGCCCTAATTTTGTATCTATCTTGCAGGATTATTCTAGTAGAAGATCAGGATCTCTTTGGAGAATTAGAGCGGGTATCGATATCAAACGGGATAATAAGGTGGACCTTATTTTCTCCTCTCTATCCCTACTTTCTCCCAATTAAATTAGTTATTTTATTTAGTTTTCATGTTCTTGTCACTGAGGGGATACTGTTGTCTCTTTCACTCAGTCTTTCTCTGTTGTGATTATGACCCACGATCACAAGGAAAAAATCCCTTAATCACTATCATTCCACGTGGATTTATCACCACCGTAGACCTTATTTCCATCATTTGATTCATTAATCTTTACCATGGGTTTCTTACATGGATATGTTATAGACATTGAATTTCCTTGCTGGTCACATGTTTTAACATGATTGTGCATGCATATAAACTCTTGTCACATACAACTGCTCTTGAAAGCTCATATAGGCATCAACATGGTGGATGATAAGAGACCTTTAGTGTGGACTTCATTTTGTTAGTTATCTCAACAATTTGTAATCTATAAGACTATCATGTTAGTAGATGTCATCATATTCTCATCCACAATCACATGACATGATCATACCATTGTTGTCATCCTGACAAAAACAACTTGTCATTGAGAAGTTTGTTAAATAATCAATCAAACAAACTCCCCCTACAGTGTTGACATCAATGACACAAAACGAAAAATATCTAACAATCCCCCCCTTGTCATTGATGGAAACCACTGATTAAAATATCTCTTTATCTTCGTGTGGGTATGTTGATTGATGTTTTATTTCATTCTCTTCCCCTTTTACAACAATGACAAAAATCCATTTAATATTATCTGCCTTTCTTCAACCCCCCTGTCAATAACTCTCCTCATGAGGATCATACATTTTCTCTTGTGTATTTCAAGGGGTTGCTTCATAATTGTTGCCAGTAAAACTTTGTACACAATCACTATTTGTAGATATTTACCATTGATCTAGGCAAGCCCTTCTTATGATTTTATTGTTTCTAATCCAAACATTCAATGCCTAAATAGATTTATCTTGTCTCCATGCATACTCTCCTTATTTTACTGTATTTGTAGTTGGTGTAGTATGGGTGTTGCTAAAAAACCCTTTTTGGCAGGCTTCTGAATAGACTTTGTTTGCATTTAATTTTCCTTGGGATGTACTAACTCCCCCTAGGATAATGCTTGTCAGTTTTGATCTTCGGATATTTTTGTTTCTGCAACATGCAATCATATGCACTCTCCCCCTAAGTTTTTGGTTTTGTTGGGCTCCCAACAACTTTCATTTGAACTCTTTATAGAGAAATGGGAATGAATATAATATTCCATCAAAGATACTCAAATGCATATCTAGGTAGGGGTTTGGTAAATATATCTTCAATTTGTTCCTTGGTAGGAATATACTCCAACTTGATGGTCTTATCATTCACCTATTCCTTCAAAAAATGATATTTGATTGGGATATTTTTTTCTTGAGTGAATCATTGGGTTCTTGGAAATACTTATGGCACTGGTGTTGTCACATAGTATGAAATTGGCTTATTGTATTCTACCTTAATGTCTTTCAGGGCTTGCTTCATCCAAAGGATTTGTGTACAACATGATGCTTCTACAATGTACTTTGCTTTTGTTGTGGATAAGGAAATTGAGGATTGCTTCTTGCTTAGCTAGGATATTAAACAACTTCCCAAGAAGAATGCTCCACCACTTGTGCTTTTCCTGTCATCAACATTGCCTACCCAATATTCATTAGCGTATGTTGTTAGAGTAAAATTCTCTCCTTTTGGATACCACGGTCCAAAATCCATTGTTCCCTTCAACTATCTAAGAATTCTTTTGACTGCCATCACATGTGATTCTTTTGGTGTAGATTGACATATTGAAACCAATCCAACATCTTATATAAAATCAGGCCTTGATGCAGTTATATATAAAAGGCTACCAATTATTGATGGGAGTATTGACAGGCTTGCAATATTCCATCTTCAACTTCTTTAACATATCCTTAATGTATTTTGTTTGATAAATTAATATGCCTTTATTTGACTGAGATATTTGCAGACCTAGAAAAAAGGACAACTCACCCAACATGGAAATCTCAAATTATTTTTGCATGTTCTTTGAGAACCTTTGACTTAGACCATCATAGTCGCTTCCAAAGATGATATCATCTACATAGACCACAATGATATCATATTTCCATTTTCTTCTTTGATGTAAATATTACTTTCCGTAGTTCCCCTCTTGAATCCTTGTTGTCATAGGTACTTATCAATCCTTGAGTACGAAGCTCCAAGTGCTTGATTTAGACCATAGAGGTATTTCTTCAGTTTATACACATAGTCTTGATTTTATGACAACTGAAATCCCTCAAGTTGTTCAATGAATACTTCCTGTTCCAAATTTCCATTTAGAAATGGATATTTAACATCCATTTGATAGACTTTGATACTCTTTTAGCTTGAAAATGTTGGGAAGATTCTAATGGATTCTAGTCTCTCTACTGGAGAAATAGTTTAATCAAATTCTACCTCTTCAACTTAAGAATATCCTTTACATGCAAAAATTTCCTTATTTATCACTACTTGTCCATCATCATTCAGTTTGTTCCTAAAAACCCACTTGGTGATAATTACATTCTTGTATTTTGTTCTATGAACTAGCTCCCAAGTTTCATTTTTCTCAAGTTTATCTAATTCTTCGTTCATAGCATTAACCCAATTTTTATTTCTGTTAGCTTCCTCGAAGTTCTTGGGTTCTATTTTAGACTGTAAAGATAGATTTGAATGTTCTGGTGATCTTATCAATTGTCTTCTTGTTTGGACACCTTTGTTGTTCTCTCCAAGAATCATTTCTTTAGGGTGGTTCTTTTGAACATATCTTGAGGGGGGTTTTGTGTCTTGTTTAGGAGCTTCCTCTTCTTCCTCTTCATACAATCTTATCTTCCTCACAATCTTTCTCTTCTTCTTCTTCCTCTGCATTATATTCCTCATTTTCTTTCTCTTCATCACTATAGCTTGTTATTGTTGGTTGGTCATTTGTTTGCATCTTGATCTTTCCAAGATTTTCATCATCCCCTCTTCATTTTCACTTTCAATTTTTTTTTCTAATCTCGGGTTTAAACATATTCAAGCTTCTTTTTAGGAGAAGTACCCAAGGAAAATACCTTCATCACATCTGAAGTCAAATTTTCCAAGGTTGTCATCATCTCTTTTTATGTAGCATTTTCTTCCAAAAATGTTAAGCTGTTTGACATTTGTTGGACTGCCTTTACACAATTCATATGGATTTTTTTCACTGTTAGCATGGATTTGTGGTCTATTCATAATATAGACATTTGTGTAAAATCCATCCCTCCAAAATACATCTAACAATTTAGCTTGATTTAGCATAATTCTGGCCATTTCTTGTATAGTCCTATTTTTCCTTTTAGCCACTCCATTTTGTTGAGGAGTTCTTGTAGCTAATAAGTGTCTTCTTATTCCATGATCTCCACAAAATTTATTAAACTCATCTGAGGTGAATTATACTCCATTATCTAATGTTAGGAATTTGAGATTCAAATTTGTTTCATTTTCAACTATTTCTTTGAATGCTTTAAACTTCTCAAAGGCTTTTGATTTATGCTTGAGAAAGGATACCCAAGTAATTCTTATGTAATCATCAATGAAAAATATGAAGTAATAGTTACCTTACAGACTCTGTGATTTTTTTGTCCCACGGAGATTGGCGTGGATGAGTTCCAATGGTCTTGATTTTGAAGATTCCTTGGTTCTGAATCTCACTCTTGTTTGTTTCCGATGTTGACAATTTTTACAAATTGGGTTTGAGGGCCTGATGATTTTTGGTATACCTCTTATTTCCTCATTGTTACTGAACTTGAATAAATTGTCAAAGCTTAAATGTACCATTCTCTTATGCCATAACCAACTTTCATCTATCAATCCCATACAACATACTTCTCTTCCAATTTTATTTAGAATACATACATTGTTTGGAGTTATGATTGTTGTTGCTACCAATCTGCCAGTGTATTCTTTTCTTATTCTGCATTCCAGGGAGTTAAACAAGAGTGCCTGTCCCTAGTCACATTGTTGACTGACACTTATAAGGTCATGCTTTAAATCTTCAACTAGCAGAGCATTTTCTATTATGGCCTTTTGACTTCCAAGGATGACTTTACCTTTCCCAATTATCTTGGAAGATTTATTACATCCAAATGAAACACTTCCTCCATTCTCTCTCTTTAGCATAATAAATTTGTTTTTATCACCATTCATATGCCTTGAAAATCCTATGTTTATGTACCAATAACTTTCTTTTTTGTGAGCATGCATTGCTAAATCACATTCTTCCTGAGAAATCATCTCTTGTTTCTTCCTCTAGACTTTGATGGTATTGTTGACAACAATTTGTATGTCAATAGGAGCCTGTATCCAACTTTTTGAATCCTAATATTTGTGGCCAAAATTATGACATTTATAACATTCAATATTGTAGTTAAACAATGGAGAAAATAAATTCATGTTTATGTTGTCAACATGATTATTGACTTTGTTATTCATATAATTATTTCTTGGAGCATTGTACATGCCTCCATTTATTCTTGGGTCATTTCTTAGATATGCTTTGTAGTTTATTGTGTTATGTCCAAAATTGTTGCAAGGAAAACAATTACCAAGAAAGAGATATTCATACACGTTCATAGTAGATCTTCTTGGTGTCATAACCTTTCTTGATTCTTTCTTCCTATGAAGGACAATTGGCTTCTACTTATCATGTTTTTCTTCAATGGTGTTCTCATTTTGTTCAGTGGGATTGTTCAGTTCCATAGAATATCCCTTGCATTCTTCCATGGTTCTCTGTAAATGTGGGGTTGGGATTGTAACCAAGTCTAGTTCCATCGAATGGTGATCTTTGATTATAAGCATATTGTCTAACATCATGGGACTTTGTTCAATTTTTTCACTATTGTTCAGCTCATCCATAAGTACATTGATTTCCTTCATTAGGGTAACATTTTATTTTTCAAGTTTCTCACAATCTTCTTGTTTTTTCTAAAGTTGATTCATTATTTCCTCTTCAAATTTCTTCTGTTCTTCTAGTTGAGAAGCCATATTAGAATTATGTGACCATTTTTCTTTCAATAGTCTATTCTTTCTTTTGAGCCTTTCTATTTCATCTAGGGCACAAAGTAATTCTCCTTCAATATCAACATCTGCATCGCCATTTTCTCCGATCTATGGGATGTTTTTATTGTCTTCATCTTCATTGCACTATGTTTCTTGGACCATGAAGAGAACATCATCTTCAACTTCTTCATCACTTTTATAAGATGACTAGTAGTCCTATTTGGGATAAAAGTTCTTTTTTTGCTTGTGGAAGTATTTTTTCCTTTTACTTTTACCCTTCATTCTTTCATTAGGGTTAAATTTATCTTAATATTTGTTATCCTTGTTCCTATCATGAGGACATTTGGCAGCAAAGTGTCCTACTCCACCAAAATTTAACAAATTGAAAGGAAGCATACCTTTATATTTTCCAGTTCCTCTCTGGAGTCTTCTTACAAAGTTGTCTTCTTCTATATCAGAATCATCATTTGAGTTGTCATTTGATTTTTGTTTTATTATGTTAGTCTTCTTTGAGACTTTGAATGTTTCCTCCATTTTAGGTACTTTTTCTTGTCCTATTCACATCTCACATGCTATAATAATTCCATGCAATTCATACATTGTTAATTTCTCCAAATATTTTCTATCTTCGAGAGTTTATATATTAGGATTGAATCTCATAGGAAGTGACATGAGTACTTTTTTCACAATAAAGTTTTCATCAATTTTTTCACCTAAGCCTCTGATGATGTTTACAATTCCATCCACATGAAGAATATATGTTGCACTATTTTCTTATTCATCCATCTTCAGGCTTTCAAATTGAATCATGTGAGTTTGTAGTTTTTCTTGCTTGACTTTATCATCCCCTTCATAAGTGTTCTTCACTTTATCCCACATATCCTTTGCATATTTGCAGTGCATAACTTTGGTGAATTATGATTTTTCTAATCCTTCCAAAATCAAATTCATGGCTTTTGAGTTATTGTCACTGAGCTTCATGCACCTATGTCAAAAAGTGAATTTGTTGGAGTTTCATAACCATTCTTGATTGATTCCTAGACATCATATCCTAGTGACTATAGATACACTCTCATTCTAATGTTGCAGAAGGAATAATCTATTCCATCAAAGTATGGATATTTTCTTAAGGATAATTTTTCTTGTTTAACCATGTGATCTGTTGGTATCTTCCTTCCAGTGGTTAGACTATTGCTGAAGTAACATGCTCTAATACCAATTGTTGAAATGTTTGATAGTACTGAGAAGGGGGTGAATCATTATGGTATACTTATATTACTTTTTATTCCCGTTTGATTTTAAAACATAGTTAGTATTTACACTTGCAGACAGTTATACTAGAAATGTACTCATCATAGTCATAGACATTATTCAACACATTTACAAATATAGAGGTGGAAACCCAGATTGTGAAGACCTTGAAAATATTTATAAATCAATATCAATTCATGTATGAATAACTATCAATGAGGACACCAATCCTCTGTAATCACCCACCTACAAAAAAACACCAACCTGCAAATGGATGATGACACTAATCTTATGTAGGCACCAGCCTACAAATAGGTACCAACCTGCAAATTGAGCTCCAACTCATAAACCAGGCACCAACCTACAAATAGGAAACAACCTACAAATGGATGAGGAAACCAATCCTCTTATGATAACCAAATCATAATCCAGGAACCAACCTACAAACATGCAACAACCTGCTAATTGAGATCCAACTCAATCTTTCCTTACTCCACCCTACTACCCTTGAATTGCATAAGTATCTTAATTTTCTTTAATAAATTCCCCCAACATGCTTCATCCTCTATGTACTTAAGCTTCATATCATCTTCACAACTTCACACATACCACATAGCCTCTACTCTTCGCACTTATTCCCCCCCCGCTCACTTTTCACGCCCACACATTCATCATTTTGCACACACTTGTTATCATCATCATGATGGATATATATGTTTTACACAATCATAGTTTATGTTAAGTGTGGACCCAAATCATCCTTTGAGCTAACCAGAGCATATGAAACGCCATTAAAGTGTTCACACATAGTGTAATCCCCCAGGGATTGTTTTCCTTTGTCACTTGAGTTAGCCCAATGGGCATAGAACCAAGCATGTGGGACCAAGGGATTTATTGCAGGGGGATACACTCTTGACTTGGATCTTGAGGAAAGGGGGGGGATGCAATGAAAAATAAGTCAATGTATGTATTTCCTTTTGAACACATGTTGAAATCACAAGGCAATTCCTTTCTATTAACCAATGTGCAAGTTAGATTCCCATAATTTGATGAGAGTCATTGATCTCCTCTCATAATGGACGACATGATCTCCATCATCTAATCTTATTTAATACAATTTCAAAGATTCTTCTTGTTTGCCACATGATATCATTTTCATGAATAATTGTTGATGCATTCTACGATCAACGGTTGATCTTCCTCCTCGATGATCCAAATAATGATTCTGGTATAGATGGTGGTTCTGTGAAATTAGAGGCTCACTATAATTAGTGGCTCTACTTTTTGTGCCTTCCATTTCTCTATAATGATCAACGATCTTGGTTCTGCCACATCTCCACACAACGATCCTTCCATGTGGCTTGATCACCACCGTGGACCTTCTTTCCATCAAATTATTTCCATCGATGGATTCATTAATATTTACCATTGATTGTTTACATGGATATGTTATGGACATCGAATTTCCTTGATGGTCACAAGTTTGAACATGATTGTGCATGCATGTAAAATCTTGTCACATCCAAATTCTCTTGAGAGGTCACATAGGCATCGACATGGTGGACGATAAGATACCTTCACTATGGACTACATTTTGTTAGTTATATCAACAATTTGTAATCTATAACAATGTCATGTCAGTAGATGTCATCTTATTCTCATCCATAGTCACATGATTTGATCATACAATTGTTTTCTTCTTGACACATACAACTTGTCATTGAACACTTTGTTAAATAATCAAACAAACAAACTCCCCCTACAATGTTGAAATCAATGACACAAAACACAAACTATGCAACATCTCTCTCTCACACATTTATATCATTCATTCACAATTGTTTGATCTTAATATCAACCTTCTCTAATTAGAATTTACAGTCATTTACATTACCAATCTCACAGATATAATAAAAATTATGTTTCCCTCTCTACATGGCAACAACCAACAAAATCCACTCTTTCTCTTCTACTACCAAATCATTCCACAATTCAGAAAATAAAAACTATGTAATTACAACATTACCTAAGGCAACAAGATAACAACTCCAGTCTCTCTTCATACCTCAAACCATTCTTGGTCAGCAAAAATTTACCAAGGAAATCCTTTCCTAGATTCCCTCTCACTGCTACTTGAGCATACTAAGCCATACCAATATGGATATCATGCACCTTTGGATGTCAATATGATGCATTATCCTTTAGGAGAATATCCAAGCACTCTCTTCAGTAGGTTCTGGATGAATACTTCATTGATCCATTATATTTGTATTCTTCCTAAGGCTATAAACAATCAACATCCTTAACATTTTTATTCATGTTGTTTGTTTTTATGCTATGTTCAGATCATTACTAACCAAATGATCCATCACCCCATATATATTCCATAACTAATAATAGATTAGTCTAAATCTATGTGCACATACTCAATCATTACCATATGCATTACAACATATCTTGTGCACCAAGCAACTTACCCATGCCCACAAATTTCATTCATTACAGGTCAAGTGAACTGACCTTACAAATTTTCCCTTAGTCCTCTAAACAAGAGGAGCTATAAATACATTTCTTAGTCTTTTATCTAAGCAACAATTATAATTTTCAGGGCTCCAACAACCCATACTTGTAGGCAGCGTCACAACCACCAATTCATTTATTCTTTGAACCTATACAATGCCATAACAAGACTTTTCCCTCTTTTGGAATTCACATTCATATCTTACCATTAATTCTTCTCACCATATTCCAATTCATATAGGAGAATCTATCAATCCATCAAGTGACAACAGTTCTTCTATTTCAAGAAATTCCAAAATAATATTTCGATCTCTAGTCTTTCTTCTCAAGGAACTTGTGCATATAAAAAACTAACTTTTAATGCAGTGAAAATCTTTCTAACAGGATCATGTTATCCTTAATACACCATTCCTATGATTGATCTTTGGCCCATTCATGCCTAAATTTGAACTCTTCTCTGATACCACTTTGTAACACACCCACCCCCTAACCCTTACTTAGGATGGTGGGGCATCAAAACTTCCTCTTCTTCAACTCAATTCTTTTCTCTTAATGAATCACATAGATGGATTATTCTCATCGATAGATTTCCACTGACTATAACCATGATCAAAACCAATCTCTATATCATCCCTTAGCCTATTGGTCCCACCAAAATCGATGGCTTTGATTCAACCATAGACTTTCTTTGTTGTCGTCAGAGTCTTTCTACCTCAGAGTTATATGCCACCCCAACTGTCATTCTCCAATGACATATGCTATGATGGGTCTGTCCTCCATATTTGATGGCTCTCGGACCCTGACATTCAACAACTTTGATAACGTCGGTGCCTATAACTTACACGATGATTAAATCCCACCCCTCTATTATCTTGTAAGGTGAACAGGTGGGACCTATGACATATATACTACTGTTGTTTCTTCTCACCTGTTCCTTGATCTACATCTAGGATTCCATAGGACACCTCTTGATAAGTCAATGGCCCATAGAACTTTTCATCATAGAAATTTCTCTAGAACCCATCACTTGAATCTTTGACCATCCACGCTCTGACAAAGTTGTGACTAGCATCGATGGTCTAGATCCCACCGAGATAAACTCCAAGATATTGACGGTCCTTGTTCTTTAACAAGGTCTTTGTCATCAGCGGAGTGTATCCACTTCTAATTTGAAGTCCACTCTTGACTGCTTACTATGATGAATGACCGAGATATTTTGGCTTGTAAATATGACAGATAATATTAACACATCGTCCAAAGGTTTAAACTTGATAAGGTTCACACTCGACCCCTTATACAAATTGCAGGTTGACAAGTGCCTTCCTATGGGTCATGCTAGCTACCACACTGACATCCTTGGAAATGTAGCACACTCACAATATGATCCGAAAATCCACTGACTAGTTTGAAAAATAACTTTAAGAGTAAATGGATTTAGTTTAATTTATAAATCTTAATGAACATTTGAAAAGGCTAAATTGAAGAAATGGACAGTAGAAAGACTAAAGATAAAAGACAATAATGTTCATAATGGAGTTCACCCATCTTGGGCTACATGTATGGGCTCGCTCCAACCATGCAATTGCTCCATTAATGATGCCAAATGAATAATTACATCAAATGGTCTCTAACCTGCATAAATCATTCTTTGGCCTCTTTAGGAAGACTGCAACATGCTTGGGAACAACTTTCCCTTCTCTTCCTATAGTAAAAAAGGCTTGAAAATGCTCGGTCTTTCAATTATATAGGAAGCACATATTTATAATAATGAATACTCAGTAGAAATATTTCAATGACAAACCATTGATCTGACGCAAATGGTTTACTAGCCTAGCAAAACCTCTCTCTACTCTTGGTTTTCCAAAATTGTCTTACAAAACCAACTTCTCTAAATTATGCAAGTAATAACTTCTAGATAAAAGAAATATTACTGCAACAAATTCACAAGTCGTACTTGTGGTGCAATGGTGGAAACTTATGGTTATATGGAAATAGGTCATGGCTTCGATCCATAATTTGCATGTTGGTTGGGATATTTTGTTATACAATATATTTCAATAAAAAATATAATATGGTTCCATGCCATATTAAGTTATAATCATTTGGTACAATGGTAAATGGTTGGTTTAAATGGTTATTTTGTTGCACAAAGGTCACGGGGTCTAGCCCGTGGACCTCTCCCCTTGGTAAATTGTTGCAATAACCACTTTAAATATAAATTTTTGGTGAACCATTACAAGATCTGGTCATGGTTAAATGATAATCTATTGGATTAGGTCTGACAAGGTCAGGGATTTAATCCTCCCCCCGAACTTTTCGGAGTTGATAAGACCCTTTTTGGCCAACATTGGGCTGCCATGCGATAGCCTCTGATTGTCCCACATGGCAACCACATCATTGCCAGTCACCTGCATATGTAAGTGGCACATCATCCTCCATACACCTAGTCAACCTTCCACATCAACATTTGAATTCCTAATCAACCAACCATGTTAGGATCCATACGTCCAATCATATTTGCATGTCAACATCCGTACAATCCTTTCAACGTCCGTACATCCTAGTTAACATGCCACATCAGCATCCGTACAGTCCAATCAACATGCCACATCAACATCTGTATTTCCACCTGTAAGGTCCATACTGCCATGTGTCCTATCTGTACTACTCCATGTCACGTCCATACTACCACGTGTTATGGCCATACTGCCATGTGTCAACCTCTCATGATGCAACATGTCATCGATGTCAGAATTTTGTCTTGTTTCACCAAAACTTCAGAACGTCATAACTTTCTCATATGATGTCCATTTGACCTCGTTCAAGCATCATTGAAAAATTCTTGTTGAGCTATTTGACATGAGTACATTTTCATCAAAATTCAAGAACATCAAATTTTTTTGGTTGTAGAGATCCTCCTGGATCAAATATCCCCACAAAAAGAAACTTTTGGTCCACAAAAAGTCTACATACATGGTTTTACTTGTCTCTCTGATTTGTAAACTTTCAAAATCATAAAAAAACTATTTTTCATATAAGTGATGTTATAACATGTCATCACTTGTACAATTTTCCTTTCTAGGGGTCCCGTATATAACATGTGAAGTTTACAACAATGGAAGCAAAAAAATTTGGAGATGTGTTACCCATTTCTTACCAAACTCAGCTAATGGATTCTCCTTTTTGGGTTTATCCTCTTGGATTTTTAGTGCTTGACCAACTCTTTCATCTGCTACCTCTTCCTTCACGGGTGCATGCTACCTCTTCATCTACTTTAGATGAACTTGTGGATGAAGTTTCCAACATTTGCAAATCCAATGACCACTCATATTGCAATGAGTGAAATAATTCTTTGACCACAAGTCCTTCTTTCCATGCTCCACACTCAATCTTGGAGAGTGGTCTTTATGTCTTGCCTCCTTCTAGGTAGACATGAACTTCCTATGCAAGGAAATTCTCTTCCACCAGTTGGAAACACAATGGTTATGTAATCCACAAAACGTACAGGGATATTTGATCCAAAAATCCATTGAATTGATTTGCAAATAATTTAAGAGTAAATTGTCTTAACTTAAATTATAAAATTTAAAAGCAAAATTGAAAGGATAAGCTGAAGAAAATGAACAACAAAATCTAAGGAAAAATACACAAGCAAGTTGATAACAGAGTTCACCCATCTTGGGCTACATATATGGGCTCACTTCAACTGCACAAGCACTCCTTTAATGATGTAAAATGATTAATTACATCAACTGGTGTCCAATCTACACATAAAATACACATAAAATATGTCTTTGGCTTCTTTAGGAAGATTGCAACATGCTTGGGAAAAAAATCCCCTTCACTTCTTACAGTAAAAAAGGATTTAAAATGTTCGGTCCTTCAATTATATAAGAAAACACATCTGTATAATAATGAATACTGAGCAAAAACATTTCAATGACAAGCCACTGATATGCCTCAAAATGGTTTACTAGCCTAGAAAAACGCCTATCCACTCTTAGTTTTCCAAAATTGGATACAAAAAACCCACTCCTCCAAAGTGCGTGTAGGAAATACTTTTGCACAAAACAATATTACAACAAAATCAATACAAATTTGGGCCTATGGACTAGTGGTAAAGTTTTTGGTTATAATACAATAGGTTGGTGATTCAAATTTCATGCCTCTTGGGATTTATCAAGATCATGAAATATTTGGTTAACAAATATAATATGATTCCATGCCATAAGAAGTCATAACCCATTGTCGCACTGGTTATATGGATAACTATATGGGTGGAGGTTACGAGGTCAAACCTGTAGACCTCCCCCTTTGGTGTATAGTTATAAAAATACAAATTTAAACATAAAATAGTGGAAATTCATTTCAAGTTTTCATCGNTGGTCCATTGGTCAAATAAGTTGGTTTTCGACGGTGAGGTCGGGGGTTCGATCCACCCGTTTAACGGTTTCAGAACTCTTAAGGCCCTTTTTGGGAAAATATGGATTTCCACGTGGCCACCCCTAATTGACCCACATGATGAACACGTCACTACCCAGTCACCTATATATGTCATTTCCACAACATCGCCACATCACTGCCACTTGTTAGCACCATGTTAGCTTGTCATACTACCACCTTTGTTGCCACATTATCTTGTCGTATTACCACTATCCTTCCATGTCAACATCCATATTGTCCAGTGAACTACCACATCAACATCCATACTATCGAGTCATCATGCCACATCAACATTCATACAGTGTTATGTCAACATCGATACTCCTACATTAGGTCCATACTACCACATTTCATCCGTTGGTGATGCCACGTGTCATCCCTGTCAGAATTTTTTCTTGTTTCGCCAAAACTTTATAATGCCATAGCTTCCTCATACAAAGTCCATTTGATCCTGTTCAAGCGTCATTTGAATATTTCGTCAAGCTCTTTGACATTAGTACATTTACATAACAATTTGAGAACTTCAATTTTACTTGGTTTTAGAGAGCTTCCTAGATCAAACCTCCCCACAAAAATCAAACCTCCCCACAAAAAGAAACTTTTGATTCGCCAAAAAGTCTACATACATGCTTTGACTTGTCTCTCTGATTTGTACACTTTCAAAAGAATAAAAAAACTATGTTGCATATAAGTGATGTTATAACAGGTCATCATTTGTACAATTTCCCCTTCTAGGGGTATCATACATAACATGCGAGGTTTACAACAATGGAAGCAAACAACTTTGGAGATGTGTTACCCATTTCTTACCAAAATTGGCTAATGGATTCTCCTTTTTTGGGTTGTTCTTCTTGGATTGTTGGTGCTTAAACAATTATTTCATCTGCTACCTCTTTCTTCACGGGTGCATGCACAAATTTCTTTCCCTTCTTTAGACAAAGTTGTGGATGAATTTTCCAACATCTCTCAATCCAATGACTAGTCATATTGCAATGAGTGCAATAGTTATTTTATTGCAAGTCCTTTCCATGCTCCACATTTAGTCTTGGAGAGTGATCTTTACATGTTTCCTCCTTCCTAGTAGAAATTACCTTTCTGTACAAGGACTTTCTCTTCCAACATTTGGCAACACAATGGTTATGTAATCCATAAAACGTACATGGATACTTATACCATAAACTATGTTTCTCATTTCCATTCTTCTTATATTCAAAGAATACATTGGAATAATTCAGTTTTGTATACCTTTCAGGGCGGTTCTTGTTGCAAGTCTGTTGGGGAGAAACTATCTTCACTCCTTCAGGATGTTCACCTCTCATTCAAGATGCCTTTCATTCTTTGTCACTCTCATGAAGTGATGTTCCTTCACTTTGTATAAGGTATTTTTGTAATGGCTTATGCTTTTCTCTTGAATCATTTCTTGCTTCAGTAACCTTGGATCATTCTTCAACTTATCCTTTTCCAAATCCCAAACCTACATAGTGAGGTATTCCCACAACCTTTATGGGATTATCCATTCCTTAGACATTAATTACACTCCCCTTTCTATCGTAACCCATCTTGGTTAGTAGTTTAAAACCAATACCATGAGTATGTTTTTCAAATTCACCCAAAGAGGTATCTGCCTTCTAATGGGAAGAAAGAGAAAATGATGACTCACTTACACTACATACCTCAGTGATAGATTTTGAATCTATGGTAGAAGATGATCTTCTTGGCATGGTAAATTTGTCTTTTTCCTCCACTCTTTTAGATTTCTGAATCTTTTCTAAATGTTCATCCTTGGCTTGCAATTCAAGGTGCAACTTTTTCTTCTCATCCTCAGAGACTCACAGTAACCTTCTCAATTCATAATTCTCTTCCTGAATCTGTTGGTTAATCTCTTCCAGTTCCAAAAATCTTTCTCACTTCAAATATTTCCCCATGATTGTCCTTTTGCAACCTGCTCTTCAACTGCAAATCCTATCAAACCAACTCTGATACCAAACTTGATCCAAAAATCCATTGATTTGATTTGAAAATAATTTAAGAGTGAATTGTATTAACTTAAATTATAAAGTTTCAAAGTAAAATGAATAAAATGAGCAGGGGAATCAAAGGAAAAATACACAAGGAAGTTGATAACAGAGTTCACCCATCTTGGGATAAATATCTTGGCCCACTTTAACCGTGCAACCTCTCCATTAATGATGTCAAATGCTTAATTACTTCAAATGGTCTCCAATATTTACATAACATTTGTCTTTGGCTACTTTAGGAAGGTTGCAACATGCTTGGGAACAAATTTCCCTTCTCTTCCTACAGTAAAAAGGATTGAAAATGATAGGTCCTTCAATTATACAAGAAAACACATCTTTATAATAATGCATACTAAAAAAAACCTTTAAATGAAAAGCCATTGGTCTGCTGCAAAATGGTTTACTATCGTTGCAAAACCTCTCTCCAGTATTGGTTTTCCAAATTGGATACCAAAAAACCACTTCTCCAAAGTGTATGTAGGAAATACTTATGCATAAAACAATATTACAACAAAATCATTACAAATTTGGGCCTGTGGCCTAATGGTAAAGCCTTTTGTTATAATACAACAAGTTGGAAGTTCAAATCCCCTGCCTATTGGGATTTATTGTGCTTATGAAATATTTTGTTCACAAATATAATCTGATTCCATGCCATAAAAATTCATAACTCATTGGCACACTGGTTATATGGATAACTATATGGGTGGATTTTGCAGGGTCAAACTTACAGACCTCCCCCTTTGATGTATAGTTATAAAAATATAAATTTAAATATAAAATCATGGCAATTTGTTTCAATTTTTCATCAATGGTCCATTGGTCTAAGCAGTTTTTTGTTGGTGGTGAGGTCGGGGATTCAATCCACCTATCCGACAGTTTTAGAACCGATAAGGCACTTTTTGGAAAAATCTGGCTTTCCATGTGGCGACCCCTGACTGGCCCACATGAAGTCCACGTCACTGCCTAGTAACCTACATATGTTAGTTCCACGTCATCACCATGTCACTACCACTTGGTAGTGCCATGTCATCCTACCATAATTCCACATGTCCTTCCATGTCATCCTGCCATAGTGCCACTGTCCTACCATGTCAACATTTGTATGGTCCAATCAACCACCACATTAGCATCTGTACTTTCTAGTCATCATGGTGCATCAACAATGTAGAGTGCCACATTAGCATATGTACTTCCATGTCATGCCCATAATGCCACATGTCACATCTTGGTGATTCCACGTGTCACCCCTATCATCATTTTTTCCTGTTTGGACAAAACTTCAAAAAATTGTAACTTTCTCATACGAAAACCGTTTGACCTTGTTTAAATGTCCTTGGAAATATCTCGTCGAACTCTTCGACATGAGTAAATTTTCATCAAAATTAGAGAACATCAAATCTTCTTGGTTTTAGAGATTCTCCTGGATCACAATCAGTCATCTGTCATGAAATGTGGTTCTTTCACTACTTTCCACCTATTATGACATGTAGCACTTATATCACGCCACAAACCATTCCCTCAGAATGCCAAATCATTTTGACACATGTCACAATCACCATTTTAAATGTGGATCTCCTATGTTGGGGATGTGGCTATACACGTCATCACTGAGTCAATGGTCATCGATGGATCCACATCTTCTTTGTCTTAAGACTCCCTACAATTCCTTGTACTTGAGCACTATGATGACTAGAGACTTTGGCAAAGGGATAAGATCTATTCGCTTCACTGAATCATTGACCGAGATCACATTGTTCCCACTCTCTTATCAATGATCCACATCCATTCTCAGATTTCCTCCCCATCAGAGTGCCTCCACTCTGGTGTCATGGACCACTCCAACCATTAGACTCCTACGGTGACTGCTACAATGGATCCAATGATCATTAATCTTGTCATCCAACGGTAAGGATTTACTTGGAGCTTACAGTAGCTTGACAATTAGGGTTTCTAAATTTCCTCCTTTAATTGAATCTTGCACTGATCAACAACTAAGATTTAGTCTTATCCTCTAGTATATCTATGGTCCAGATTGTTTCTTGAATTCCCCCTCCATCGGAGTACATCCCCTTCAGGAATCCAAGGTCGCTCCGACCAACGAGCTTCGATGATACTCATTGTAACAGATCTAATGCTCTAGACGCCACCAAAGTCACTATTTTATGGATCAATGGTCCTTGTTGACTTAGAGTCTCCTTGCAACCTTTCCATGGGCACTCTGATGGCCTCACTATTCGACCAATAGTCTAAATATTTTCTTTATGATGATCTAACATCCTCGGTCCCTTCTGGCTTAAAGTCAAGGTTCTTATTCGATTAAAAATCCAATTTAGGACTTAAATGCTCAGGGAATTCTTCTAAGGCTTATCGGGACTTCAAGAAATCTCACCTTGCTATGAAAACCACTAAGGCGTTCTCTCTTGACCACTTAGGTGGATATTTGTATCTCCCAGGCTATCCATACTAGGACAGAGGATTCCACGGAAGAATTAAGGCTCTCTAAACTACACAAAGACCTCCCTCAGGCATTGAGACATTCCAATTCCTATCTCAAGGTACCTCTACCCATTCCTTCAAGTAAGAGTTTAAATCCTGTGACCATTCAAAGACTTTGAGTTCATGCTTTCTCAAAGTCCAGGAGATATATGAGGCTTACAACCCTCTTCGGACTTTCTTGGGCCACTATTTTGGTTAAGACATTGTTCCTTCAAGGAGGAAGGTTATAACACTTACTTCCTCTCGAACCTCTCATTTGTCTCTTAGTTTATATGCATGGTTATCATTTCATGCTTTCTCTAAGTCCAAGAGATATTGAGGCTTACAACCCTCTCTGGCCTCCCTTGGACCACTATTTCGGTTAAGGTATTGTTCCTTCAAGGAGGAAGGTTATAAAACTTAATTCCTCTCGAACCTCTCATTTGTCTCTTAGTTTATATGCATGGTTATCACAGTCTCGAGCCAAACCCTTGACCACAAAGGTGTCCCCATGAAGCCAACAAAGCTCTGATACCAAATGTAAATTTTAACCTAGTAAGCTATTTTGCTGCAAACAAATTTCAATAAAAGAATAGAAAAGATACAATGGAAAATACACACATTACACAGAGATTTTTTCCCTAGAAACTCAGACCGAGAAAACTAACATATTTTATATTCATTCATAGTGATACATTGTTTACAATACAATATACATATAGGATCCAACAACATCCAAAACCCTAACCCAATAAATTGGATTAGTCAACAACCCTAATTCCTTAACCAGAAATAGGAAAACATCGACAAAAACCATGTAGCGAATAACCTCCCAATAGTGGACACAAAAATCGAGGCGACATGAAAAATGAGGCAAAAATGTGATATGTTTCCCGAGGAAACAGGGGGCCTAGAAGCCCCCCCTCAAACTGCCTTGCATGACTGACGCAATGTAGCAAACACTAGAGCTAGTCGTGAAAATAATATAACACATACCCAACATTACAACCCTCTCTAGCCTCCCTCGAGCCACTATTTTGGTTAAGGTATTATTCCTTCAAGGAGGAAGGTTTTAACACTTACTTCCTCTCGAACCTCTCATTTGTCTATTAGTTTATATGCATGGTTATATTTCCATGCATATCACACTATACTCATTATTACCCCACTGTACACACAAGAGGCACAAACATACAATTCTATGCATGATTACATTCACATGAGGGAACCTTTTGTACAGTTCCTTAATCATTCAAGGTAAAATGCAGGGTCCTCCTGCTTAGATATGCACGACACATGCAATTCCATACAGATACATTATCATTCAAGTACAAAGGCCTCCCAATGGGACAACACCAAGCCCATAAATTTGGCGTGCATGTTCATGATTACAAATTCTTACATCATCCATATGTTTCAATTCAATGACACAGGGTATATAGATACTTATCTGTTACAATTGGTGACCAACCAACTAACTGTTGGTGTATTCCTTTCCACCCAACTATAGGATCTACTTGCTCAGTAAATTTGGCATCAGGCCACCCCTGTGTCAAGTCATGATACCACTAGGGGATTCTCTCACTATTGTCTCATCACGTCAAGAAGATAACTCAGGAGGTTACTCTCCTCCACTCCTTTAGCAGAAGAAAAATATCCGCTTCTTCCTCACTTATCTTGAGACCTCCATGGAGTTTATCAGATGCCCTTCATGTTGGATATCCTTTGCACACAAGAGTCCCTTCACAACTACACTCTCCCTTAGTTCCCTCTCCATCTAGTGCTAGTTTCCTTCCAGCAACATCAAGCCTCCAACCCTCTTTTGCTCTAGTCTGGGCTTCGAGTCTTCTTTTCTCCAACTCATAACTCTCCCACAATTTCTATCTATGTCCCTCCTTGCATGCACCCGTGCATTCTCCTATTTTCCTCTGCTCCTATATGAATTCGTGCATCCCCTGCACATAATCACTTGTCCCTTCGTTTCCTTCTGTCAGAAGGAGTCCATAGATTCATCATGATTTCAGCTTAGAAAATGCAACATGGTACTGATTGGTACATTTGGTTGACAACCTCTGATGTCCTAGCCAGTCCTTCTCCATACTTCCATTCATTGGGGTGGTTGGTTGTTCAACTACCAACCCCTTCTCATTAACTGTTTTGCTTCAGCTGCAAGCTAGAGGAATTATGGTTATTTCCTCCTCATTATTCATCAAGGTGGCTTTGGGTTCTTTTACACATGAAACCCCTTCTCTACCCCTTACTAATCCCTCTCATGGTATCATGGCTAGTACTTTCAAGGATTAACCTATCATTCAACTATTTGAATTTTTTGTTTAACAATAATACATTTTACAATATTTATATGCCATTGCATGGAAGTCATCAATCATGATTAATTACATATAATCATGGTTTAGAAATGGGAATATTACAAATGGGATCAAAGGTAAATCACCATGTAAGTTTTCCATTGAATTAATCAGTGGCTAGGTCATTTATTTGTGAGGCCTTTATTGCATTTATGATGGTGGATGCATTGTTTAAAGGGGGGAGTGTCTTCTCTTTAAAAGTAGGGACCATCACTCCCACGAGAGAAGGTCGAAGATAAGAAACAAAGAAGGAAAGAGAATGCCAGCATGAAAGAAGGTCTTGGAGAAGAATAACGTGAAGGATATAGAAAGAGGAGGAAGGGAGGAAGTAGTTCTCTCTCATTGAAGAAGAGCTACTCACAAAGAAGGAAATAAGAAGAGTGGAAAAGATGGAAGAAGAAGGATGTGGTTTGAACACTTTGTTGGGTAGAACTTTCACAAAGAAGAACTTTTGGGTAGAAGAAAAACAAAAGTAAAAGAACAAAAGAAAAGAGACTAGAGAAAACAAGTAATGCATGGCAACGTAGTTTCTACCAGGAAAGTTTGAAAACGAGCAATAACAATGAAAGTTAGTTGATGGGAGCCTATAAGGTGAAAAACATTTTTTGCAATTTAAAAAAATGGAAAACCAAAAATAAAAATTTAGTAGAAGTATTTAGTTATAAAGGCATCGATGAAACATGCTTGCTTGGCACTTTGAAATAAGACCGCCATATCGTACAATTAAACTCATATTCCACAAATATTAAAAAATTAATATCTCACTTATGAGCCCACTTCCATGTTTTCCACTTTGAGATAATGTATAGTTAAATTCATAGTTCTACAAATATTAAAAAATAGTATTCCACTTCAGAGTGGGAAAATTTTGAAATATGGGTTTATGGATAACTTTTCCATAATTAAAAAAGCACTTACAGTAACCAAAATTAGTATTTTATAATATTAATTAAAGTATAGGTTAAGTGGTAACTTTTCCATAATTAAAAAAGCATTTACTGTAGGCGAAATTAGTATTTTATAATATTAAGTTCAATTTAGGAATTACTGAAATGGATATTGTATTTTTGGTCTTTCTGTTAATAGAATTTTCCAACCACTGATCACAATTTTGTTTGAATGGTATGGACAGCGCTGGTGATTGGCTCCTTCATTGAAATTACAAAGTCAAGCCACTCGTGAGGCCACATGCACTGTATCTGTCACTTGATTTCAAAATATTTTTAATTTTAACACATATGTATGTAGATAGATGGAAAGTTCAATTAATTTTATCCCATTATTTTATTGTTGGTTTAATGATTAAGAGCATATGTTTCCTCTTAAGAAATCATAAATTCAAATCTAAAATAGAATAAGGTATATATACTGTAAATTTTATCAGTCAAATCACTAGACTATATACTTCTACAATAACTAGACATCAAATTAATGTATGACATTCTTTTGTTTGTGAATCAAAGAATTCCCTCAACTTTAATAATAAAACATTTGTAAAACTTAATATAACTAAAACTCTTTAACTTAAAGAAAATTGTTTATTTTTTTCATTCTTCATTATCAATGGAAACATACAATCCACACCTCTTTAACTTAAAGAAAATTATTTATTTTTTCATTCTTCATTATCAATGGAAACATACAATCCACACCAGTGTGTGGCTGCTCGAAGCCTTTCTCGCTGCCCAACATTGTTCAGCACTTATTCATTAAATAAAATAACATACAACTGTGTACACACTGATTATAAATTTTATTAGTAACCATCACAACAACATGCTATTTATCTTTTATATACATGCCTCTAGTAAAATCTAATAGTTATGTATGTCTCAAATCTAATATGTATATAATGACAGTACATATATATATCTAATATATATATCTAATATGTACTGGATATATCATATTCAAGGGCACTTAGGCTTGTTTCCATGTGTCTTCAGGTTGGCATAGCAGGGGCAGAGATCCTGGTTTCCGTATGTACCAGGAGGAACACACTTGCATTTGGCACAGCATGTGCCACAAGCTCTTAAACATACATTCTGGCGGGATGATTCTGTGCATCTTTGTCCACATGCTGCCTTGCAATCTGCATTACCCAATCCATAAAACAATCAGTGATGCTAAGGATGAGCCTTGAATTCATGAGAAAAATTTAATACAATAACACTAAAGATGCGCCTGGAGTTCACAACAAAAAGCTAAAACATCATGAACAATAACAGCAAAAATAAACACTGAAGATGGAGTTCGAATTCACAGCAAAAAGTT
>JASDQU010011793.1:56049-96232 GCA_032191745.1 Picea mariana
TTCCTTTTCTTTCCTTACCTTTTCATTCCTTTCTTTCACTTTCCTTACCTTTCCATGCCTTGCCTTGCCTTCACTTTCCTTACGTTTCCATGCCTTTTATTCACTTGCCTTACCTTGCATTCACTTTCCATGCCATGCCATGCCTTGCCTTGCCATGCCATGCCTTGTATTTCCTTTCCATGCCATGTCATTCCTTTCCTTTCCTTGCCTTGCCAAGCCATGCCTTTCCTTGCCATGTGCTATAGTAATTTTTTCCACACTCCATGCATCTTGATTTGATGGCATTCCATTTCCCTCTATAGACTCACATTACCCCATTTTTTTCACTCCAGAGATAAAAATAAATTTTTTTGTCCATATACACGGGTCACAGTTAGAAAACTCATGTATACATAGGTTGCTCCATTACAACCTGCGTACATCATGTTTTTTACCCCCAAAAAATAAATATGTCAGGTTTCCATGCCACGTCACGCGATCCATGATCCTTGATATTCCATATACTGGAAGCACTCTGAATAAACCCTTCAATTACATTTGGAAGCCATAAATTGAGCCATATAAAAGCCTTTAACAGACACCATAGACAGCAAAGACACTTTGGAGAAATTTCACTTCATATTGAGTCTGCATCGCTTTGTCCTTGAAAGTATGAACTCTTTGTGTTCATCCCCCAAGTTGTTCCTATCTTGATATGGAGAACCTAATTGACTCCTACTAATTGTGAGCTTTCCTTTGTGGAGGATTGAATTGGTGAAGGCCCAACTGGAGGGACTTAGTTTCTCGGTTCCGATATGTGCCATTATAGAATTTTGTCACCTGTGTACTTCTGTTGATTACATCAATATAAATACTCTTTTCTCGTCCAATTATATGTTGTAAATATTTACATTACTTTCCATGGGCATATTTGTTATACATTTTAATGGATTATGCTATTTTATATGCTAACTTTCTATATGATTTCTATATGCTTGTATATCTTGATTGTTGAGGACAAGTTGCAGGCATCAAGCTTTCAATCATGAGCTGAGTCAATCTCTTCTTTGGATGTCCATATGAGGTAGGCTCTTAGCCTTATCTTGTTATCATTTCCATTTATCTAGCATACTTGAGTTTCGAGTTGATTTATGGGTGTTGTTCCATCTTTTGTGGTTTACCCCTTTCCATAGATATTTTCCTCGTAACACTATGTTATGTCATGCATTGACTTCCACTCACTTTCCATGCTATGCCATTTCATGCCTTGTCTTGCACTGCCTTGTCATGCCATGATTTTCCTTGCCATGCCATGCCTTGTCTTTTCTTGCCATTCCTTACCTTGCCATGCCATGTCATGCCTTTCCTTTCATTTCCATGGCATTCCATGGATTTCCTTTCCTTTCCAAGCCATGCTTGTCCATGCCATGCCTTGCCTTTCCATGCCATTCCATTCCTTTCCATTCCATGCCATGCCACACCATGCCATGAAATTCCATGCCTTTCCTTGCCATTCCATTCCTTACCTTTCATTACCATGCCATGTCTTTCCTTGCCTTGCCAAGCCATGTCTTTCCTTTCCTTTCCATGTCATGAAATGTCTTGCCTTGCCTTCACATTCCATGCCATGCCATGCCATGTGTTTCATTTCAATGCATTGCATAAAAAGGTGTTAAAATGACAAACATATGTAATAAGCATTGAGAAAAACCTTAGTGTCAGAGATCCTCCAACAAACGGTTTTTCGATCAACGAAATGACAACAAAAGGGCCCCACTAGTTGAAACTTGATGCCCCGGATCTAATGAAACCGATGGTTCATACACCTGAGTCCCAGTTTGAGTTTTATTGCGATTTGCAACTCGCCTCCTCAATCCATTCAAGGACATGTCGACACTTCGGTCCAGGGGCATAAAATCCAAACTGAGCAGCATAACGGAGTTATGTAATCTCCCACACATTTTTTCGAAGGCCCATGTGACTACACTACCCACAATTTCCCAGCACAGTGTTCTTGAAAATTGACCTCTCATTCAAAAATTGCACTATGCCTAATTAAGGAAAACCCTAGTGTTGAAGATCCTCCAACAAACGGTTTTCTGGTCAACAAAATGACAACGGATGGGCCCCACTAGCTGAAAATCGATGCCCCTAATCCAATGCAACCGATGAATCATCCATCATAGTCATGGTTTGAGTTTTATCGTGAGTTGTAACTCACCTCCTCAAGCCATTCAGGGACATGTCGACACTTTGGTCTAGGGGCATAAAATCCAAACCAAGAAGCATTACAGAGTTTCACAAGTTCTCGAATGTCTGTTTTGTTGAGGCCCATGTGACTACACTACCCACAATAATCGACCTCTCATTTAGAAATTGCACTATGCCTCATTGAGAAAACCCTAGCGTATTAGATCCTCCAACAAATAGTTTTTCGGTCAATGGAATGACAACGGATGGGCCCCACTAGTTGAAACCCAGTGCCTCAAATCCAATGCAACCAATAGTTCATCCATCCGAGTCTTGGTTTGAGTTTTATCACAAGTTGGAACTCGCTTCCTCAATCCATTCAGAGACATGTCGACACTTTTATCCAAGGTAATAAAATCCAAACTGATCCGCATAATGAAGTTTTGTAATCTCTCACATGTCTATTTTTCCAAGGCCCATGTGACTCCACTACCCACAATTTCCTAGCACAATTTTCTTGAAATGGACCTCTCGTTTAGAAATTGCAATATGTCTCATTGAGAAAAACCCTAGTGTGGGAGATCCTCCAAAAAATGGTTTTTCGATCAACGGAATGACAACAGATGGGCCCCACTAGCTAAAAATCGGTGCCCCAAATCCAATACAACCAACGGTTCATCCATATGAGTCCTGGTTTGAGTTTTATCGTGAGTTTCAACTCACCTCCTCAATCCATCCAGGGACATCTCGACACTTTGGTCCAAGGGCATAAAATCCAAACTGATCAACATAACGGAGTTTTGGAAGCTCCCACATGTCTTTTTTGACAAGGCCCATGTGAATACACTACCCACAATTTCCTAACACAATGTTCTTTAAAATCAACCTCTCATTCATAAATTGCACTATGCCTCATTGAGGAAAACCCTAGTGCCGAAGATCCTCCAAAAAATGTTTTTTTGGTCAACAAAATGACAACGGATGGGCCCCGCTAGTTGAAACTCGATGCTCCAAATTCAATGCAACTGACAGTTCATCGATCCAAGTCTTGGTTTGAGTTTTGTCACGAGTTTCAACTCACCTCCTTAAGCCATTCAGGGACATGGCAAAGCACGACAAGGCAATGTCTTGGGATAGGTATAGGTCTAGGTATGGAAATGCAAAGAAAGACAAAGCAAGGGAAGGCAAGGAAAGCTAGGGCAAGACATGACAAGGCTAAGAAAAGCTAGACATGGCAAGGAAAGGAAAGGTCTAGGCATAGGTCTAGATCTAGGTAAATCCTATTAGTTATGATAATCCATGTTTCACAACTATAAAAATACCTTAGATATATGAATAAAAAGATTTTACGTTATGACATTGAAATTCTCATGCAAGTATTTTTATCTAAGATATATGGGATAACAATTTGTATAATTACCTGGTTAATTAATCCTTTGATTGTAATTTTTACATATTGAAGTTATTCATTTAGTATAAGCATTATTTTTTTTAGGAAAAAAATAAGGTATGATACATTGATGTCATTATTTTTTTATTAAATTAACTTAATGAATGTCTTTGCATGCCATGCCATTTCATGCCTTGCCAAGCCATAGCATGGCATGGAATAGCAAGGCAAGACATGGCTTGGCAAGGCAAGGCAAGGAATGGAAAGGCAAGGAAAGGAATGGCTTGGCAAGGCATGGTATGGAAAGGCAAGGCAAGGCATGGCATGGCATGGAATGGAAAGGAAAGGAATGGCATGGCATGACATGGAAAGTGAAGGCAAGGAAAGTCATGCCATGAAGTAAAGGCATGGCAAGGCAAGGCATGGCATGGCATGGCAAGGCAAGGCATGGCAAGGAAAGGCATGACAAGACATGGAATGGCATGGAAATGCATGGCAAGGAATGGCTTGGCAAGGCAAGGCAAGGCATGGTATGCCATGGCAAGGCAAGGCAAGGCATGGCATGGAAAGGAAAGGCAAATCATATCATGGCATGGCATGGTAAGGCAATGCAAGACAAGGAATGGCATGGCATGGAAAGACAAGGCATGGCTTGACAAGGCTTGGCTTGGCAAGGCAAGGCAAGGCATGGCAAGGCAAGGCAAGGCATGGCATGGCATGGCATGGAAAGGAAAGGCATGGCAAGTGAAGGAATGGAAATTCATGGAATGGCAAGGAAAGGAATTGTAAGGCAAGGCATGGAATGAAATGGAAAGGTAAGGCAAGGAAATACATGGAAAAGAAATGCATGGCATGGCATGGGATGGAAAGGTATGGCATGGCATGTCATGGAAAGGCATGGAAATGCATGGCTTGGCAAGGCAAGGAAAGGCATGGCATGGCAAGGCAAGGAAAGGCATGGCATGGCATGGAAAGGCATGGAAAGGCATGGCTTGGAAAGGCATGGCATGCCATGCCATGGTAAGGTAAGACGAGGCAAGGTATGGCATGGCATGGCATGGAAAGGAAAGGCAAGGCAAGGCAAGGCATGGCATGGCAAGGCATGGCATGGCATGGCATGACAAGGCTCAACATTTCCTTCACTTGTATTTCCATGTCTTTCCATTGCACGTCTTTCCTTTCCATGTCAGTCCTTTCCTTTCCATGCCATGCCATGTCATTCCATGCATTTCCTTTCCTTTCCATGCCATGCCATGCCTTGCCATACCATGTGTTTCCTTTCCATTCCATGCCTTGGATTTCTTTACCAAGCCATGCCTTGACTTGGCATGCCATAACATTCCTTTCATTGGCATTCCTTGCCTTGGCATGCCATGCCTTTCCATGCCATATCATGCCTTTCCTTGGCATGCCATGCCATGCCTTGCCTTGGAATGCCATGTCATACCTTGTCAAGACATGGAATGGCAAGGCAAAGAAATGCATGGAAAGACAAGGAAAGACATGGTATGGCATGGAATGACAAGGCAAGACATGGCATGGAGTGGCATGGCAAGTGAAGGAAAGGAAAGTCATGGCATGGCAAGGCAAGGCATGGCATGGCATGGCAAAGAAAGGCATGGAAATGCATGGCAAGAAAAGGCATGGCATGACATGGGATGGAAAGGCATGGCAAGGCATGGAAAGGAATGGCTTAGCAAGTCAAGGCAAGGCATGGCATGCCAAGGCAAGGAAAGGTAGGGAATGGAATGACATAGAAAGAAAAGGCTTGGAAAGGCAAGGAAAGGAATGGCATGGCATGGAAAATAAAGTCAAAGCATGGCATGGCATGGAAAGGAAATGAAAGACAAGGCATGACATGGAATGACATCACAAGTGAATGGAAGGTAAGGTATGGCATGGAAAGGCAAGGCATGGCATGGCATGGCAAGAAAACGCTTGTCTTAGAAAGACAAGACAAGGAAAGGTGTAGGTATAGGTCATTGATTTACCTAGTAAGTTCTTTTTCTAAGTCATTGATGGTTATTTCTTGAATGTATTAAATAAATGTTTTATCAAAGTGGTGATACCGCATGTTATCTTGTATTCTTCTTGAATTAACCTTGTATTGAAACCCTCAATTTCATTGTTAGATTAGGACTTACCCTCGATTTCCATCCTTCTTAACTTGACGTCTAGGGTTTAATTGCGATCTTTCACCCTTAGAATACACCTTGACACCTTTTATTACATTTCTGTCATAATTTTCAGCCCTTTAGGGCTTGATGTCTTGAATATTCTAGGGTTGTTATGTGCCATGTACCATTTCAACAAGCATTTGTTATCTAAACCCTAGTTTAGGCTACATTTTCATCCCCTTTTCATTGCATGATTACTTGTTTTAAGGGATGTTATATTTTTCTTGTTGTAACTTAGTTAATATCATTTATTGGCTTGGTGAGGCATGACAATTGCATGGCAATGGGATGCAATGGCATGGCATGAAAAGGCATGGAAATGGCACGTCATGGAATGGATTGGCAACGCATGGAAATGGCACAGCATGGAAAAGCATGGAAATGGTGTGGCAAGTGAAGGCAAGGCAAAGCCTGCCATAGAAAGGAAAGGCATGGCATGGCATGGAAAGGCAAGGCAAGGTCTAGGTCTAGGTCTAAGTCATTATTTCAAGTTTTATGAATGGTTATTTCTTGAATGTATTAAATAAATGTCTTATCAAAGTGATGATATTGCATGTTATCTTGTATTCTTCTTGAATTAACCTTGTCTTGAAACCCTCAATTTCATGGTTAGATTAGGACTTACCCTCGATTTCCATCCTTGTTAGCTTGAAATATAGGGTTTAGTTGTTATCTTTCACCCTTAGAATACACCTTGACACCTTTTATTATATATATGCCATATTTTTCATCCCTTTAGGGCTTGATGTCTTGAATATTATAGGATTGTTATGTGCCATCTTGCATTTCAGCAAGCATTTGTTATCTAAAACCTAGTTTAGGCTTGCATTTTCATCCCCCTTTCATTTAATGATTACTTGTTTTAAGGGATGTTATATTTGTCTTGTTGTAACTTAGTTAATATCATTTATTGGCTTGGAAATGACATGGAAAAGCATGGCATGAAAATGGGATGCAATGGCATGGAATGACAAGGAATTGCAATGGAATGGGAATGGAATGGAAATGGCATGGCATAGAATGGCTTGGAAAGGCATGTCAATGGCATGGAAATGGAATGACATGGAAAGGCATGGAAATGGTGTGGAAAGTGAAGGAAAGGCAAGGCACAACATGGAAAGGAAAGGAATGGCATGGCATGACAAGGAAAAGAATGGCTTGGCAAGGCAAGGTCTAGGTTTAGGTCTTAGTCTAGGTCATTATTTCATTTTTTTTGGATGGTTATTTCTTGAATGTATTAAATAAATGTTTTATCAACATGGTGATATTGTGTTTTATCTCGTATTCTTCTACAATCAACCTTGTCTTGAAACCCTCAATTTTGTGGTTAGATTAGGACTTACCCCCGATTTCCATCCTTGTTAGATTGACGTCTAAGGTTTAGTTGTCATATTTCACCCTTAGAATACACCTTGACACCTTTTATTATATTTATGGCATATTGTTCATCCCTTTAGGGCTTGATGTCTTAAATAGTCTAGGGTTGTTATGTGCCATCTTGCATTTCAGCAAGAATTTGTTATCTAAACCCTAGTTTAGGCTTTCATTTTCAGCCCCCTTTCATTTAATGATTACTTGTTTTAAGGGTTGTTATATTCGTCCTGTTGTAACTTAGTTAATATCATGTATTGGCTTGGAGAGGCATGGAAATGGCATGACATGACAATGGGATGAAATGGGGTGCATGGCAATGTCATAGAAATGGGATTCAATGGCATGGCATGGCAATGGACTGGCATGGAAATGGCATGGCATGTCATGGATTGGAAATGCATGGCAATGGCATGGTATGGAAAGGCATGGCATGTAAACACAAGGAATGAAATGGAAAGTAAATGCATGACATGGAAATGAAAGGCATGACATGGAATGGCATGGAAAGGAAAGAAAATGGCATGGCATGGCAATGGAAATGAATGGAAATTGCATGCAATGACATGTCATGGAAAGGAAAGGAATGGAATGGCATGGCATGGCAAGGAATGGCATGGAAAGGAAATACATGCAATGGCAAGGAAATACATGGAAATGGCATGGCATGGCTTGGAAAGGCATGGAAATGGCATGGCATTGAAAGGAATCGCAATGGCATGGAAATGGCATGGAAAGGCATGGCAATGGCATGGAATGGAAAGGCATGGAAATGATATGGCATGGCAAGGCGTGGAAATGGCATATAAATGGCATGGCATGGCATGGCATGGAAAGGAAATGCATGCCATGGAATGGCATGGAAAGACATGGTATGGCAAGGCATGGCATGGCAAGGTAAGGAATGCAATGGCAAGGAAAGGCATGACATGGAAAGGAAATGCATGGCAAGGCAAGGAAAGGCATGGCAAGGCAAGGCATGGCATGGCTTGGAAAGGAAAGGCATGACATGGCATGGCATGGCATGGAAACTCAAGGAAAGGCAAGGTGTGGCATGGCTTAGCAAGGAATGCAAACATTTTCACCTACACTTAAAATTTCATAAACACTTCATTGGATGGAAAGGAACTTTGTGATATAAATTTAAGTCATATGTCCCTAGAAAAAATGTTTTTTATTTATTGGGGTGAGAAAGGTTTCTTTTTTTGTTAATTTTTTTTCATTGCAATCCACATTTTGATTTTACTTTTTCCTTGCATAATGTTATGGAAATTTATATTTATTGTTGTATATGTTAAAATGGGAAGCTACATGACAAGACATGGGAAGCTACATGAAAATGGCATGGCATGGCATGGATTGGAAAGGCATGGCAATAACATGGCAATCACATGGCAATCACATGGAAATGGAATGCCATGGCATGGCTTGGTAAGTCATAGCATTGGCATGGCATGGAAAGGCAATGGCATGGCATGGCAAGGCATGGAAATGGTATGGCGGGGAATGTAAATGGAAAGGCATGGCAATGTCACTGAAATGGGATGCAATGGGATGGAATGATAAGGTATGGAAATGACATGGCAATGGCATGGAAATGCATGCAAATGGAATGGCAATGACATGGCTTGGTGAGGCATGAAAATCGCATGGAAAGGAATGGAAATGGCATGGCATGGCATGAACAAGTTTGTGGGATTGGGTTTCAGAGAGTCCTTTGTCTCCTTGTGTGCTATAACCCAAAAATTGGGTAGGAATGTGTAGTAAAATTGGATAGATGGTGAAGGGAAAATAATAACGGTTTCAAGTCACCCTGGAGGAATTTTGGTAGCATAGCATTACTTTCTATGGTGTGTCATGAAATGAAACCTCATAAACATTATTTGTAGGTGGAAAATGATACTCGTTCTAAGATATAATTTCCATGTAAACTCTCTCATTGTACTGATAAAAATCAATAAGTTTAGTGGACATCATGGAAGAATGAATAAATGTTATTAATAATTGATGCGTTTAACAAAATTTACATATACCCACTACACAACCTAAACAAACATGAGTGCATTAATGAATCATTGACTAGTCTTTTTGGCATTTATGAATGGTTACACATAAATCAAATGATTTCATATGTGTCATGCATAGAAAGAGAGGAATAATGTGTGTGCCCTAGAAAATGGTTAAATTATGGATTGAATCAACTAATAAACTAACAACTAGGCTTCTCAAAGGAATGTCAAGGGAAGGATAGGGTTTGAAGAGCCCAACTTGTAACAACCTGTGATAAGATATTGGTAGGTGCATGTACTTCATATTCTAAATATATATGAAGTGTTTGGGTTGTCCAAATGTTGTGTACTTGCATAATTGAATTTTAGCTTATGTCATCTTCATAATTGAGTAATTCTAGTACTAGTTATGGAGGTTAATTTGACATAACATTGAGCTGAGATTGTTAAGTGATTTACACTTATTTAGAAGATAAATGAGAAAATGTATTTCTATAATAAAGTATTGTAATATGTTATTTTTTAGGTCACAATACTTTCAAGTGACCACTATTTGAGGGTGGAATGTCATTGGATTTAGATGGAAATAATTCAAGAGGTAGTCCATATTTTTGGTTGTGAGTTAGAATATGGATATCCACAACATTCATGTAAATAATTCAGAAGGAATGATCTATCGATGATGTAGAGATACATGGTTGATTAACAAGAAATACTACTTGAGAACCATTAATTCCTTATGGATTTAGCACTTAGCAATATTTTCCAGCATAAGATATTCTTTAATGCGTAACAAAAGTATTTATAATCACTTTAGAAAAAATTCAAGGGATTAATACACATAAAATTCATACACTTTTAAATTCAAAGAACTTGAAATCCATATATTCATCAACATAAAATGCAGAAACAATGCGATTCATAAAAAATGTAACATGAAATGTGTGTGTATATATATATATATATATATATTCAACATTGTCTAAATTGTACATCTTTTACTAAATGGAACCTCGTTCCCAATATACAAAGTGACATCAAGTGCCCTAACATAAAAATCATTCATATGGTGGCCTAGATACAAAATGACGGAAGTTGGTCAATAATTGACCACTGCGGGCCTCTCCACCCTCAAGAGCATCCTGGAAATCTATATTTCCTCTCTTGCTTGAGGAAGCACCTCGAGTGGTTCTAGGCCTGGACTTGCTTCAATGCTCTGGAGACTACACAAAGACAACATTTTCATACTTTTTTTCCTCAATGGATTAATAGACATATAAAATGATACTTTGTAATTTAACCTAAGAAAGATCACCGCATATGCTATTGCCAATCGTGAGGGTGTTACCCTCCTCCATTACCCCATTCTCTTTGTGATGCCACCCTGCATCAATTATAAGGATCAAGTCAAGAAAATTAAACAAATATGCGTAAAATCAAATTCATGATACACAAAAAATTATCATCAACACATTATCTCATCATGAATATCTCAGGCCTCGATGGAAATTCGCTGGAAAATGGAGCACTAGGTTGTACAACCTGCTATGAGGAAACATCTACTATGGCAGCCTCAGTGGATGGGGCCAATGGAAATGGTGGTGGGGGTGGGTGGAATACAAGTACATCCACTATATATGGATGCGATGAAGAGGTGGCACGGATGGGTGGCCTGCATGTGAATACAATGAGGATGCATGCAATAAGACAAATGTTGGGGGTGGGCTGCGATAGACTCTCATAGAATGTAGAAGTGATTGCAACTCCTTAGGCTTGCATAAAAGCAACCCAAAAGCAAGGCCGAGGTGCCTAGGGAGTGCAATAGTACTATATCTAGCGAATATTTCCACAACGTGCATACACATTAATAATATTGAACTATTAGTACTAAATAGTAAAATTCAAAAACATAAACACAAAATATTTGAGAATTATATGATATTTAACTCTACATGTGGTACTTGTGATGCAGGTGACTGTTCCATCCCATATGGAGATTCCCTTACATTACCTACTCCCAAATCTTGTAGAAACACAAGAACATTACAAATTTGAGGATGTCATAAAATAAAGAAATAATGATGGTGAATTTATCAAATGTGACACATACTTGTGTGTGGAGTGCATCCAATGAGTATGTTACCTCTATTGTTGCATTAGTGGTGGAGCTTGTTGCATTAGTGGTGGAGCTAGGCACTGATGCATCCATCGACGTAGAGGATCTACTGCTTGGACGTAACAACTGCAAAACATCATACAATAAAAAATCTATATAAATACACATAATAAAAAAATAAATATATAACGATAAAGAACATAGAGAGGGTTAAAATACTAACCTCCTCCATGAAGCTATGTTGTCCACTGGGCTCTATAGGCCCATAGCATGTCTTCCCGCAACTCGAGCATCTATGAGGTTCACATGGATGACTATTATTTCCATGTGTGATTTCCTCACTATACTCTGTTGTGCAAGATGAAGCTTCAACCCCTCTATCAATGTCATTGGCAGACACCTCTTACTGAGATAGTGCAACAAAGCTATTGTGTTTCACTAGGCTATGAGTCAATGATGAAATGATTAGTTGTACATGTTGCAAGCTCTCTGCAACAAAAGGATGTTGGGTAGGGCGTTAGGTCTTTGCCTGAGGGGGTGATGACCTAACATGGTATCGCTCCTGTCATGTTCTCGGTCTTGTGTAGACCCTCGACCCACCCCTTGGAAGTCACCCATGTCAAATTAGTTGACATGCTTACCCAAAATAATCTCAGCCCATAATTTTCTCACAAAATATAAGGGCACCTCCCTGTTATTGCAGGGAGGTTTATCAAATACCATATACCACCTATCCATCCAATTTTGACTAATCTGAAGATGGAAACACCAGTGAATGGAGAGGCGTTTCTTGGTCAATGGTAGTCCTTCTCCATTTCTAGGATCCCTAAAAATAGTCAATATTTGTTGTTTTGAAATGCTCAAGTCTCTGACTTGGTTTTTGTCCAAACCAGTGCTATAGTACTCATACATTATTTCCATATAATCAGAAATAAAGGTCAATTTCCCTTGGGCAATTGCAATGGAGGACTTCACAATGATGTCCAAAGAAGTGGTCAAGGAGACTCTGCTAGGCTCTCTAGTGTCCCTTAATTGTTCCTCAAGGGTTTTTAATATGACCAACCCCTCATCAATTTAATGGTTATATTGGGTGGTTGTGGTGGGTTGGGGTTTTGCTCTCCTTGGTTTTCTTCTGAGCGGTTAGTATTGTCTCCTAGTTCCATTTTATTATATATGCTGCAATTTATTAAGCCATGGCATGTAAATTAGGTTGTTTTTTTAATTATAATAGAAAACTACAAATTTCTTTAATTTAGATTCCTGGGAGCAAAAGACTAAATTGAAAATGACTAAATTGAAAGCAAAATAAAAGAAATACTGCTCATCTCTAGCTCCTCACCATTTGCTCAATGAAAATAAAAACAAGAGCTCCATTTGTGCTAAATTTGGTTGACTGCCCTTTAAAAAACGTTTAACAAAGAAACATGAGCTGACCATTCCTACCGCTACACTTACCTGACAAGCTGAGTGGAGATTCGGGCACTTCTAAACCTATAGAATCATGAATGCGTTCTTGTTAACCTGAATCAAATGGCATCAAGTTACTTTGAAGTCAAATATGGAGCACCAGGCTCACACCTTACTATTAAAAAAACATCGTACCACTGGATGTTTACAGCAGAAGTCGGCCGAAGTTTCTAGGATGACATAATAAAGTAGATTAATATTTTGGTGCAGTCCATAGATACCAGATAAAGGATGAGGCTTTTTCATTAACTATTACCAATGAATGATGTGCAAGTTGGCAATGGCCTGGTCCCAACTTACGATACACGGTTCATAACCAGATGGCAATTGTCTAAATCCACCTTTCTGTGTATAACATAGACCCAGTTGGCAATGGCCTAGATTCATCTGTGCAGAGCATTAACACAACTTACAATGCATAGCATAAACCCAACTCGAAATTGGTGAATGGAAATGATGCAACTTCCATTCACGTTCGCCTAAACGTGTTGGGATTCGCAGCCACAACCAAATCAACCTGTTTAAAAATGTATTGAAATTATGTTTATACAATAATAGTGTTATATTGTAGCTCCACTTGCTGTTTCCTTATCTTGTTTTGCTGGACTGTAGAGGATTAATTATGATCAATCAACTTATAGTAAGCTGCACACAATGCGATCAACTGATGACCAGGATAGCACTCACCGCCTGTTCCGCCCACAAAATATGATTTGTCATTCTTCTGCACCCTATAAATTGAGAACATCCTGCATCTCATTGCATCGCAGAAAGAGAAGAAGATAGGCACTGTATATCTGGGTTTTCATTATTGGAATATATATTATCATCAGTCTTCCAGTAATCTGATCCCATGGCTTCTACAAGCAGTCTGTTTGTCTTATATGTTGTGATGATAGTATTGGCTGTTCCGGTAAGAAGTCTTCTTTTATAGCCGTTGAATTGTCACTTGGGTCTACATGTTTATTAATATAACTCATTTCTTCCTTAATAGAGTTAATTCTCTTCTCTGATACTCAGTTTTCACATCTGATACTTGGAACTTTTGTTTGATTTGACCTTGAAGATTAGCTCATGGTTGATTAATGAATCTGCATATGTATGTGAAAGCTATTGAAGTTTTCTTTAATATATATGGTTGACCTTGAAGATTAGCTCATAGTTGATTGATGAATCTGCAGATGTATGTGAAAGCTATTGATGTTGGAGCTTCAACAGCAGCTGGGGTGAGTATATATTTACCACTATTTGAGTTGATCACGTCTGTATAATTCATTCATTCATGGAAGTGGTTAGGTGCCCAGCTCTACACCTATTTAACTAATTATATTTGGCTTTTTTTTTTTGCTCATTCCAGTTAAAAACAGATGGAGTGAATAGGAGGCTTCTTCAGATCATAGGTATATAGCCTGAGTGGGCCTAATGGTTAAGAACATGTGTTTCCTCTTGAACTGTTTCTTGTGAACTCAAAGCTTAGCTTAGGCAACAATTTATTGTTATTACTGTTCATGCTTCAACTTTTTCTTACAGAAGCTTTTGCAGACCATAAGTATATAGCCAGTGGAACTAATAATTAAGAACATGTATTTCCTCTTAATTTTTTATGAATTGCTCATACTTCAACATTTTCTTATCTATTCGAACTTCATTTTGGAAATCATTCGTTGTTTCATTTTGGAAATCATTCGTTGTTGTTGATTTAAGCTTTTATTGTGAATTTACAACTTGTCTTCCACGTCATTTCATTTGTTGCTGCTGCTGTGGTTGTTGTTCAAATTCAATGCTTGTTGTTGATTTAAGTTTTTATTGTGATTTTACAACTTGTCTTCCACGTCATTTGTTGTTGCTGCTACTGTTGCTTCTGCTGCTGTGGTGGTTGTTCAAATTCAATGCTTATTTTACTCATCGCTTATCTTTGAGTAACTGTTGCTTCGGTTGCTTTCAACTTTTCTTTTGGCTCATTTTAGGCCTTTGTTGTTTCATCTGTGGAATCATTTGGTTGTTGTTGCTGTTATTGCTTTCTACATTCTCTTATGAAGTCAAGGCTTTTCTTACGCGTTTATTGCTTTAACTTTTTGCTGTGAATTCGAACTCCATCTTCAGTGTTTATTTTTGCTGTTATTGTTCATGATGTTTTAGCTTTTTGTTGTGAACTCCATGCGCATCTTTAGTGTTATTGTATTAAATTTTTCGCATGAATTCAAGGCTCATCCTTAGCATCAGTGATTGATTTTTGGATTGGGTAATGCAGATTGCAAGGCAGCATGCGGACAAAGATGCACAGAATCATCCCGCCAGAATGTATGTTTAAGAGCTTGTGGCGCATGCTGTGCCAAATGCAAGTGTGTTCCTCCTGGTACATACGGAAACCAGGATCTCTGCCCCTGCTATGCCAGCCTGAAGACACATGGAAACAAGCCTAAGTGCCCTTGAATATTAGATATATATATGTACTGTCATTATATACATATTAGATTTGAGACATACATAACTATCAGATTTTACTAGAGGCATGTATATAAAAGATAAATAGCATGCTGTTGTGATGGTTGCTAATAAAATTTATAATCAGTGTGTACACAGTTGTATGTTATTTTATTTAATGAATAAGTGAAAAACTCCCAGAGATGCTGCTAAAAGCAGTGAGAAAAACTTTTATGTTTCTCACTTTTATGTGAGAAAAGTGAGAAAAGTTGGCTGCTACTACACTGAAAAACTCCCAGAGATGCTGAGAAAAGCAGTGAGAAAGGCTTCGAGCAGCCACACACTGGTGTGGATTGTATGTTTCCATTGATAATGAAGAATGAAAAAATAAAATAATTTTCATTAAGTTAAAGAGTTGTTAGTTATATTAAGTTTTACAAATGTTTTATTATTAAAGTTGAGGGAATTTTTTGGTTCACAAACAAAAGAATGTTATACATCAATTTGATGTCTAGTTATTGTAGAAGTATTTTAACAGTCTAGAGAAAACACATGTTTTTAACCATTAAACTAATATTAAGATAATACAATAAAATTAATTGAGCTTTTCATCTACCTACGTACATGCCAGGTATTAAAATTAAAAATATTTTGAAATCAAGTGACAGATTTCAGTGAAGGAGCCAATCACCGGCACTGTTCATACCATTTAAACAAAATTGTGTCGATCAGTGGTTGGAAAATCTATTAACAGAAAGACCAAAAATACAATATCCATTTCAATAATTCCTAAATTGAACTTAATATTATAAAATACTAATTTGCCTAAGGTAAATGCTTTTTTAATTATGGAAAAGTTACCACTGAACCTATACTTTAATTAATATTATAAAATACTAATTTTGGTTACGGTAAGTGCTTTTTAATTATGGAAAAGTTACCCATAAACCCATACTTCAGAATCTTTCACACTTTGAAGTGGAATATTATTTTTTAATATTTGTAGAACTATGAATTTAACTATACATTATCTCAAAGTGAAAACATGGAAGTGGGGTTATAAGTGGGATATTAATTTTTTAATATTTGTGGAATATGAGTTTAAGTGTACATTATGGTGGTCTTATTTCAAAGTGTCAAGTATGTTTTATCGGTGCCTTTATAACTAGATATTTCTCTTGTATTTCCACGTTACTAAATTTATATTTTTGGTTTTCCATATTTTATAATCACAAAAAAAGTTTTTTTTTGCCTTAGAGACTCCCATCAACTAACTTTCATTGCTAATGCTTATTTTCAGACTTTCTTGGTAGGGACTATGGTGCTATGCATCACTTGTTTTCTCTAGTCCCTTCTCTTTTGTTCTTTTACTTTCGTTTTTCTTCTATTTTTAAGTTCTTCTTTGTGGAAGTTCTACCCAACAAAGTGTTGAAACCGCATCCTTCTTCTTCCTTCTTTTCCACTCTTTTTATTTCCTTCTTTGTGAGTAGTTCTTCTTCAATGAGAGAGAACTACTTCCTCCCTTCCTCCTCTTTCTATATCCTTCATGATATTCTTCTCCGAGACCTTCTTTCATGATGACCTTCTCTTTCCTTCTTTGCTTCTTATCTTCCACCTTCTCTCATGGGAGTGATGGTCCCTACTTTTAAAGAGAAGACACTCCCCCTTTAAATAATGCATCCACCATCATAAATGTAATAAAGGCCTCACAGATAAATGACCTAGCCACTTATTAATTCAATGGAAAACTTACATGGTGATTTACCTTTGATCCCATGTGTAATATTCTCATTTCTAAACCCTGATTATATGTAATTAATCATGATTGACGACTTTCATGCAATGGCATATGAATATTGTAAAATGTACTATTGTTTAATTAAAAAATGCAACTAGTTGAATGATAGGTGAAGCCTTGAAAGTATTGTCCATGATACCACGAGAGGAATTAGTAAGGGGTAGAGAAGGGGGATTCATGTATAAAAGAACCCAAAGCCACCTTGGTGAATAATGAGGAGGAAATAGCCATAATTCCTCTAGCTTGCAGTTGAAGCAAGACAGTTAAAGGGAAGGGGTTGGTAGTTGAACAACCAACCACCCCAATGAATGGAAGTATGGGGAAGGACTGGCTAGGACATCAGAGGTTGTCAACCAAATGTACCATTGAGTACCATGTTCCATTTTCTAAGCTGAAACCATGTTGAATCCGTGGACTCCTTCTGACAGAAGGAAATGAGGGGACAGGTCGAGAACCTTCCCAAGTGATTATGTTCAGGGGATGCACAAATTCAGATAGGAGCAGAGGAAAATAGGAGAATGCATGGGTGTATGCAAGGAGGGGACACAGAGAGAACTTGTGGGAGAGTTATGAGTTGGAGAAAAGAAGACTCGAAACCCAGACTAGAGCAAAAGATGGTTGGAGGCTTGATGCTGCTAGAAGGAAACTAGCACTAGATGGAGAGGGAAATAAGGGAGAGTGTAGTTGTGAAGGGACTCTCGCGTGCAAAGGATATCCAACATGAAGGGCATATGATAAATCCCGTGGAGGTCTCGAGCTCAGTGGGGAAGAAGGGAATATTTTTTTGCTACCAAAGGAGTGGAGGAGAGTAACCCCTTGAGTTATCTTCTTAACGTGATGAGTCAACAGTGAGAGAATCCCCTAGTGGTATCATGGCTTGGCACGAGAGTGGTTTGTTGTCGAAGTTACTGAGAAAGTAGATCCTATGGTTGGGTGGAAAGGAATAAACCAATAGTCAGTTGGTTGGTCACCAATTGTAATAGATAAGTATCTCTATACCTTGTGTAATTGAATTGAAACATATGGATGGATATAAGAATTTGTAATCATGAACATGCATGCCTAATTTATGGGCTTGGTGTTGTCCCATTGAGAGGCGTTTGTACTAGAATGATAATGTATATGTATGGAATTGCATGTGTAATGAATATCTAAGAAGGAGGACCCTGCATTTTTCCTTGAATGATTAAGGAATTGTGCAAAAGGTTACCTCATGTGAATGTAATCATGGATAGAATTGTATGTTTGTTCCTCCTGTGTGTGTGTACAGTGGGGTAATAATGACTATAGTGTGATACCTGTGAAAATATAAGCATGCATATAAACTAAGAGACAAATGAGAGGTTCGAGAGGAAGTAAGTGTTATAACCTTCCTCCTTGAAGGAACAATACCTTAACCAAAATAGTGTCCCGATGGAGGCCGGAGAGGGTTGTAATATTGGGTATGTGTTATACTCTTTGCATGAATAGCTATAGTTTCTAGGGGGGTTTGAGGGGAGGCCGCTAGCCCCCCCTTTTTCCTCGAGAAACGTGTTGCATTTTTGCCTCATTTTTCATGTCGCCTCAATTTTCTTGTTCATTGTTGGGTGGTTTTTTGGCACATGGTTTTTGTTGATGGTTTTCTATTTCCAGTTAAGGAATTAGGGTTGTTGACTAATCCAGGTCATTGGGTTAGGGTTTTGGATGTCATTGACTCCTATATGTATATTGTATTGTAAGCAATGTATCACTATGAATGAATATAAAATATGTTGGTTTTCCCAGTTTGGGTTTCCAGGGGAAAAATCTATGTGTAATGTGTGTATTTTCCATTGTATCTTTTTTTTTCTTTTATTGAAAATATGTTTGCAGTAAAATATTGTACAAGGTTAAAATCTACATTTGGTACTAGAGCTTTGTTGGCTTAAGGGGGACGCCTTTGTGGTCAAGGGTTTGGCTCGGTACTGTGATAACCATGCATATAAACTAAGAGACAAATGAGAGGTTGGAGAGGAAGTAAGTGTTATAACCTTCCTCCTTGAAGGAACAATACCTTAACAAAAAATAGTGGCTTGAGGGAGGCCCGAGAGGGTTGTAAGCCTCAGATATCTCTTGGACATGGAGAAAGCATGAAAATATAACCATGCATATAAACTAAGAGACAAATGAGAGGTTCGATAGGAAGTAAGTGTTATAACCTTCCTCATTGAAGGAAAAATACCTTAACCAAAATAGTGGCCTGAGGGAGGCCAGAGAGGGTTGTAAGCCTCAGATATCTCTTGGACTTGGAGAAAGCATGAACTCCAAGTCCTTGAATGGTCACAGGATTTAAACTCTTACTAGAAGGAATGGGTATAGGTACCCTGAGATAGGAATTGGAATGTCTTAATGCCCGAGGGAGGTCTTTGTGTAGTTTAGAGAGCCTTAATTATTTTTTAGAATCCTCTGTCCTAGTATGGACAACCTAGGAGATGAAAATATCCACCTATGTGGTCAAGAGAGAATGCCTTAGTGTTTTTTAGAGCAGGGTGAGATTTCTTAAACTCCTAGTAATCCTTAGAAGAATTCCCTTAGAATTTAAGTCCTAAATTAGATTGTTAATCGAATGAGAATCTTGTTTGTAACCCATAAGGGATCGAGGTTGTTGGATCGTCATAACGAAAATATCTAGAATGTTGGTCGGATATTGAGGCCATCAGAGTGCCCAAGGAAAGGTTGCAAGGAGACTCTGAGTCAACAAGGACCATTGATCCATAAAAGAGTGGCTTTGGTGGTGTCTAGAGTAATAGATCCATTACAATGAGTATCATCGGAGTTCATTGGTCGGAGTAGCCTTGGATTCCTTAAGGGGATATACTCTGATGGAGGGGGACTTTGAGAAATTATCTGGACCATAGATCGACGAGAGGACAAGAGTAAATATTAGTTGTTGATCGGTGTAGGATTTGATTAAAGGAGGAAATTTAGAAACCTTAACTGTCGAGCTATTGTAAGCTCTGAGTGAATCCTTACCATTGGATGACTGGATTAAGGATCGTTGGATACATTGTAGTGGTCACCATAGGAGTCTAATGGTCAGAGTGGTCCATGACACCGGAGTGGAGGCACTCCGATGGGGAGAAACTTCGATAATGGATGTGGATCATTGATTAGGGAGTGGGAACAATGTGATCTTGGTCATTGATTCAATGAAGAGAATATATCCTATCCCTTTGCTAGATTCACTAGTGTTCATAGTGCTCAAGTACAAGGAATTGCAAGGAATCTGAAGATGAATAAGACATGGATCCATCAATGACCATTGACTTAGTGATGACATGTATAGCCACGTCCCCAACGTAGGAGATCCACATTTCAAATGTTGATTGTGTCGTGCATCAAAATTATTTGGCATTATGATGGAATGGTTTGTGGCGCAATATAAGTTCCACATGTCACAATACATGAAAAGTAGTGAAAGGGACATGTGTCATGACAAATGACCGATTGTGATCCAGGAGGATCTCTAAAACCAAGAAAATTTGATGTTCTCTAATTTTGATGAAAATGTACTCATGTCGAAGAGCTCGATGAGAAATTTCCAACCACATTTGAACAAGGTTGAACAAACATCGTATGACAAAGTTATGGTGTTCTGAAGTTTTGTCCAAATAGGAAAAAATGCTGACAGGGGTGACATGTGGAATCACCAGGATGTGACATGTGGCATTATGGACATGACATGGAAGTATGTATGCTAATGTGGTACTATACATTGTTGATGAGACCTGATGACTGGATAGTACAGATGGTGACGTGGTGATTGATTGGACCATACAAATGTTAGCGTGGTAGGACAATGGCACTATGACAGGCTGACGTGGAAGGACATGTGGAAGTATGGCAGGCTAACATGTCACTACCAAGTGGTAGTGACATGGAGATGATGTGGTGCTAACGCATGTAGGTTACGAGGCAGTGATGTGGCCTTCATGTGGATCAGTCAAGGGTCGCCACATGGAAAGCCATATTTTCCCAAAAAGGGCCTTATTGGTTTTGAAACCATCGAGTAGGTGGATTGAACCCCCGACCTCACCACCAAAAACCAAATGCTTAGACCAATGGACCACTGATGAAAACTTGAAACAAATTTCCATGATTTTATATTTAAATTTTTATTTTTATAACTATACAACAAAGGGGGAAGTTTGGGAGTTTGACCCTGCAAAATCCACCCATATAGTTATCCATATAACCAATGCACCAACGAGTTACGACTTGTTATGGCATGGAATCAGATTATATTTGTGAACCAAATATTTCATAAACCCAATAAATCCCAATAGGCATGGAATTTGAACTGCCAACCTATTGTATTATAACCAAACGCTTTACCATTAGGCCACAAGCCCAAATTTGTAATGATTTTGTTGTAATATTGTTTTATGTAGAAGTATTTCCTACATACACTTTGGAGAAGTGGGTTTTTTGTATCCAATTTTGGAAAACCAAGACTGAAGAGAGGTTTTTCAACGATAGTAAACCATTTTACACCATATCAGTGGCTTTTCATTTAAATTTTTTTGTTGAGTATGCATTATTATAAAGATGTGTTTTATTGTATAATTGAAGGACCGATCATTTTCAATCCTTTTAACTGTAGGAAGAGAAGGGAAAGTTGTTCCCAAGCATGTTGCAGTCTTCCTAAAGAAGCCAAAGAAACTTTTTATGTGAATATTGGAGACCATTTGAAGTAATTAAGCATTTGACATCATTAATGGAGTAGTTGCATGGTTGAAGTGGGCCCGAAGATTTAGCCCAAGATGGGTGAACCCTATTATCAACTTTCTTGTGTATTTTTCCTTTGATTTCACTGTTCATTTTGTTCATTTTATCCTTTCAATTGTTCTTTTAAACTTTATAATTTAAGTTAAGACAATTTACTCTTAAATTATTTCCAAATCAAGTCAGTGGATTCTCAGATCAAGTTTGGTATCAGAGTTGGTTTGACAGGATTTGTAGTTGAAGAGCATGTTGCAAAAGGAAAATCATGGGGAAAGATTTGAAGTGAGAAAGACTTCGAGAATTGGAAGAGATTAACCAACATATTCAAGAAGAGAATTATGAATTGATAAGGTTAGTGCGAGTCTCTGAGGATGAGAAGCGAAAGTTGCAACTTGAATTGCAGGTCAAGGATGAACATTTAGAAAATATTCCAAAATATAAAATAATGGAGGACAAAGACGAATCTACCATGCCAAGAATACTGTATTCTACCATATATTCGCATGGTAAGCAAAGGCATGGCATGGCATGGCATGGAAACGAAAGAAATGCAATGGCAAGGAAATGCATGACATGGAAAGGAAAGGCATGGCATGGCATGGCATGGAAAGTCAAGGAAATGGAATGGCATGGGATGGAAAGGCATGACAATGCATGGCATGGATTAGAAAGGCATGTAAACGGAATGGAAATGGCAAGGCATGGAAATTGTGTGGCAATGACATTTCATGGAAAGGAAAGGCATGACAAGGCATGGAAATTGTGTGGCAATGAAATGTCATGGAAAGGAAAGGCATGGCATGGCATGGCATGAAAAGGCATGGCATGTCAAGGAAAGGCATGCAATGTCAAGGAAAGGCATGGCATGGCTTGGAAAGGCATGGAAATGGCATGGCAAGGAATCACAATGGCATGGCATGGCATGTAAAGGCATGGAAATGGCATGGCATGACAAGGCATGGAAATGGAATGGAAATGACATGGCATGGAAATTATGTATAAATGGCATGGCATGACAAGGCATGTAAATGGCATGGAAATGACATGGCATGGCAAGGCATGGAAATGACATATAAATGGCATGGCATGGTATGTCATGGAAAGGAAAGACATGCCATGGCATGGAATGGCAAGAAATGTCATGGAAATACATGGCATGGCAAGGCATGGCATGGAAAGGCAAGGCATGCAATGGCAAGGCAAGGCATGACATGGAAAGGAAATGCATGGAATGGCATGGCATGGAAAGGCAAGGAAATGCATGGCAAGGGAAGGCATGGCATGGAATGGCATGTCAAGGAATGAAAAGGAATGAAAAGGTAAGGCATGGCATGGCAAGGCAAAGCATGCAATGACATGACAAGGCATGGCATGGCTTGGAAAGGAAAGGCACGACATGGCATGACATGACATGGAAACTCAAGGAAAGGAAAGGCGTGGCATGGCTTGGCAAGGCATGCAAAATTTTTCACCTACACTTAAAATGTCATAAACACTTAATTGGATGGAAATGAACTTTGTGATATAAATTTAAGTCATATGTCCCTAGAAAAAATGTTTTTTATTTCTTGGGATGAGAAAGGTTTCCTTTTTTGTTATTCTTGTTTCATTGCAATCCACATTTTGATTTGAATTTTTCCATGCATAATGTTATGGAAAGTTATATTTATTGTTGTATATATTAAAATGGGAAGCTACATGACAAGATATGGGAAGCTACATGAAAATGGCATGGCATGGCATGGCTTGGCAAGGCATGGCAATGACATGGCATGGAAATCAAATGGAAATTACATGCCATGGCATGGCTTGGTAAGGCATAGCATTGACATGGCATGGAAAGGAAATGGCATGGCATGGAAAGGCATGGAATGGAAATGAAAAGGCATGGAAATGGCATGGAAATGGAATGCAATGGGATGGAATGCCAAGGCATGGAAATGGCATGGCAATGCATGTAAATGGCATGGATTGGCAGGGCATGAAAATGACATGGCAAGGCATGGAAAGGCATGGCAATGGAATGGAATGAACAGGTTTGTGGGATTGGGTTTGGGAGGGTCCTTTGTCTCCTTGTGTGCTCTAACCCAAAAATTGGGTAGAAATATAGTGCAATAAAATCTCATAGATGGTGAAGGGAAAGTAATAATGGTTTCAAGTCTACCTGGAGGAATTTTGGTAGCATAGCATTACTTTCTATGGTGTATCATGAAATGTAACCTCAAAACCTTTATTTGTAGGTGGAAAATGATACTCGTTCTAAGATCTAGTTTCCATGTGAACTCTCTCATTGTATTGATCAAAATCAATAAGTTTAGTGGGCATCATGGAAGAATCAATACATGTTATTAATAATTGATGGGTTTAACAAAATTTACATATACCCACTAGACAACCTAAACAAAGATGAGTTCATTAATGAGTCATTAATTAGTATTTTTGGCATTTATGAATGATTACACATAAATCAAATGATTTTATATATGCTATGCATAGAAAGAAGGGAATAATGTGTGTGCCCTAGAAAATGGTCAAATTATGGATTGAATCAAATAAGAAACTAACAACTAGGATTCTCAAAGGAGTGTCAAGGGAAGGATAGGGTTTGAAGAGCCCAACTTGTAACAACCCATGATAAGATATTGGTAGGTGAATGTACTTCATATTCTAAATATATATGAAGTGTTTGGGTTGTCCAAATGTTGTGTACTTGCATAATTGAATTTTAGCTTATCTCATCTTCATAATTGAGTAATTCTTGTACTAGTTATGGAGGTTAATTTGACATAACATTGAGCTGAGATTGTTAAGTGATTTACAATTATGTAGAAGATAAATGACACAATTTATTTCTATAATAAAGTATTGTAATATGCTATTTTTTAGGTCACAATATTTTCAAGTGACCACTATTTGAGGGTGGAATGTCATTGGATTTAGACGAAGATGATTCAAGGGGTAGTCCATATTGTTGGTTGTGCGTTAGAATATGGATATCCACAACATTCATGCAAATAATTCAAAATGAATGATTTATCGATGATGTAGAGATACATGGTTGATTAACAAGAAATGTTACTTGAGAACCATTAATTCCTTATTAATTTAGTACTTAGAAATATTTTCCAGCATAATATATTATTTAATGCGTAACAAAAGTACTTATAATCACTTTAGAAAAAAATCAAGGGATTAATACACATAAAATTCATACACTTTGAAATTCAAATACCTTGAAGGAATGAACCAGTTAATAGAGAGGCATTTCTTCGTCAATGGTAGTTCTTCTCCATTTATAGGATCCCTAAAAATAATCAATATTTGTTGTTTTGAAATGCTCAAGTCTCTGACTTGGTTTCTGTCCAAACCAGTGCTATAGTACTCATACATTCTTTCCCTATAATCAGAGATAGAGATCAATTTCCCTTGGGAAATTGCAATGGACTTCACAAATATGTCCAAAGAAGTGGCCAAGGAGACTCTGCTAGGCTCTCTAGTGTCCCTTAATTGTTCCTCAAGGGTTTTTAATATGGCCAACCCCTCATTGATTTAACTGCTTACATTTGATAGTTGTGTGTTGATTTTTCTATGAGAAAGGTTAAGCATGAATTTCATTCAATTTCATCATTTGTCTTAACAATAACCAATAATGTTGTAGCAACCAAGATCACAAGAAGAAACAACATGCACAAGAACACAAGAAGTATCCTGGGAAACCCTTCTCAAAAAGGGAAGAAAACCTAGCCAAATCCTTTGCTATATTCTTCAAGAGAAATACCTTCACCACCAATAATACCTAGCACACAAGAGGGTGATCAAACCCTAGCAGACTAGCGCCCAAGAGAGGTGCACACTTTTCCCAAGAATATGTACTTGCTGAAATTTCCAAACTCACATGAAAGATATGATTCCTCAATGGTAAATTTACCTTTACTTATACTAAATTGAACCTATCAACAGAAGTGTCTACTAGAACAACATGACCGACCTCTCTATATCATAATATAATTAATATTGACCATATTAATTATCTTTTACATTAATTAACAATTACATTAAGGTGGGGCCGACCTATATCCTTTACATTACAATTAGGGTTCCAGGTAGGTCTGACTCTTGAAAAATATAGCAAGGGATCTCATATACCCACTAGTGCTCATCCACTAGGGACACATCCATATGGATGTCCATATCTTTGTCTCACTACATTACATAGAAGAACCACTTCCAGTGCTCAACCACTATGATCATGTTCACCTGTGCTCATCCACATGCATGTCCACTCAACATATATTCTTTCCCACTACATTACACAGGAGAGATATATGGAGTTTCTCATCAACTCTCTTCTCAAAGGAGGCTAATACATTATCTTCATTTATGTTCTCATGACGATGCACCCAACACTTTGGGATTTCACACGTTCACCTTGTGCTCAGCCATAGGCACGTCCAAATCTGTATATCTCCTTTCTCACTGCGTTACACAGGAGAATCATCTGGAGTTCTTCTCAACTCTTTATAAGGAGGAGGGAATCTCTACGTTCTAGTTATGTCTCAGATAGGAACCAAACACCCCTCTCAGGGGATTTCTCTCAAGTTTGTAATATGGAGAATGTCTCACGTAGCTACAATCATCAACACTCCCTCTCAGCTAGGGAGGCATTCTTCATCATGCAAAGTCTCACATAGATGTACTTTGAACTTTGTCTTGGCTGGAGTCATCAACACTCCCTCTCAACTAGGAAGGCATTCTTCACCAAGTTAATTTGGTGAAGATGTCTGCGATCTGCTCATGTGTAGGAAGGTACTGCACATGTACTATTTTCCTCTACATCATATATTTGATATAAAGATATTTCATCTCATCATGTTTCGATCCATCAGGAAACACTAGGTTCTCAAATAGCTTTACACATGGCTCTTAGTTATCATCATAGGATCCATCTCACAGTCAAGTAAATCTGTCGAAAGCTTGTTAAGCCATATGGATTCTTACATTCGATGTTATATACTCTACTTCTGTGGTACTCAAGGCCATAAAGTTTTTGTTTTCTGTTATATCAGGAAATCATGGAAAACTTCACAGTAAGACAACAACTAGATGTTCTCTTCCGGTACGTTGTACTCTCTTCTCAATCTGTATCGTCATATCCTGCAAACTCAAGTTCACACTAGAGGCATATCTCTGGCCATATCCAATTGTGCCTCATATATATCTCAATACATGATTTAATGTTATCCAGTGAGTCTATCTCGGTTGACTCATGGATTGACTAAGGACATTCACTGCATAACATGAATTTGATATAGTGTTAACCAGATATGTTAATGATCCAATCAGTTGTGGATCAATCTTGTTTGAATCATCATCAGTCATTTTCTTCAAATCCATCACGGTGGTTTTGCATTCTGTCATACTGAACTTATTTAATATTCCCACTGTATATTTTCCTTGACTCATGAAAATCTCATCGGTCCTCTGTCATACTTCTTGTCCAAGAAGTAGTGCATCATACTCATATCCTTCATCTTGAAATCATAAGTCAAAGCTAACTTGTATCCAGCAAGGACTTCTGAAAAAGTCATCAAAATCAGGCTCTCGTCACCAACACTGTAATAATATAGTTTTGAATCAACAATATTGTTGTTAAAACCCAAACTCATCAAGACTCCATCCATCTGATATAGTTTCCAACTCATCTATGGTAATACAGATGGAAGTGTATTAGGCTTTCTGGATCAAGTGTCTCATCATAGACAACTCCCTCTATTTTGTGAAAATCCTTTGGCTATAGATCTTGCTTTGTCTTTCTCGACACTTCCATAAAGTGCATGTTTGATCTTATAGATCTACTTGGAAGTTACCACAAACTTCTCTTATGGTCTCTGAACAATATCTTGAGCATCATTCTTGTAATATATACTGGTATTATTTTGTTATGGCATCTTTCCATACATGTTCTCATGTTGTTTCTCTAAGATAAGGAGGCTCAAAATTAATGAAGTGGCTCATGACTGAAGGATAGCTCAAAAATCTCTTTTGATTTCTAGGGATGTGCCTTGAGGGGCTTGTATGTTTCTTTGCCTCCTGTAGAGTGATTCTAGGTAGGCCTATGCCCTACTACAATATCTCTTGGACATATCAACTAGAGAATCTGGATCAGCTGGAATAATGTTTGTCTCCCTCTAAAATGATGAAGGGGGAGAAGGTATTGTCTCACTATCAATCTCCATATGAGATTCTTTGGATCTTTGAAAGGCTATCTCTTCTTCAAGGAAAACATATCTTCTTGTATCAATATTTCTCTGACCAGGGATGTAGATCTGGAATGTCTTTGATGAATCACTATTTATCCATAAATGTATCCTTTCTCCCTGAAGGGTCTAGCTTTGACTTCTTCTCTTTGGGTACATTCAAATACATTGGGTACCCAAATATCCTGAAGTGTTCAAACTCAATCTTCACTCCAGTGAAGATTTGGGAGTTATGTTTTTCAAATTCTGGTGAAGCCTCTTGTTCTAAACATATACTGTGTCATTCATGCTTCTGCCCATGGAATCATAGAAATATTCTGATCCTGCATTATTGCATTGATTGTCTCAAGGATGGTTCTATTCTTCCTCTTTCTCAAATAGTTTTGACTCCCTCTAAGTCAAGTGACTCCCTCCGAAGGATAAGCATCTTCCTTTGTTCTTAACCTGTCTGGAACAAGAAAACAAGAGGAACCAAAACAAGAATATCTCCTAAAGGAGAATAATGAGTACATCTCTAGAATCAAAACAATTTAAGGATTGTTGTGACAACTACAACACCTACTTGTAATGTAGTAAAATTTAGAAATATAGGTTAGAGGAATGAAAATTACAAAAATCAAACCTGGAGTCTTCACTTATAGTGTGTTGTTCCTCTGAATGCACTTAGATCCCTCTGAGGGTGGTGATATGATTTCTCCAATGGAACATGGTTGATCTCTATCCTCTGACATCTTCCTGAATGAGGTATGTTACAGTGACACCTTTTTGTATCACCCAAAATAAGTATTCCTTTCAAGTCTTGTCTTCCAGGAACTTGAAGTTGCTTGATCCATCAAGCTTATATTCCATCATAGTTTTGTTCATCATAATTTTAGATTCTTCACAACCCTTTGTCAACTAGGCTAGAAAACCTAACGGCTAGGCTACGCTAGCACTTTTAGGCTTTGTTGGAATTATGACTACCAACAATAAGCATTTGAAATATAAGAGAACAATGGTGAGCTAAAGAGCTCCTTCAATGAGTTTAAAAAACCCTAATATTGAAATTTCTGCAAAAATTAGCCAAACCCTAGAAACCCTAGGGCCAAATTTTCAAAATGCTCGGAATTTTGATCTAAAGCTTGTTGGAGGTGCGCTGAAGGAGTTTGTACACTCCTATGCCATTTTTAGCCCTAACTTCTAAGTGCCAAGTGTTGAAATCCTCCAGAAGAGAAGGCCATATGGATTTTCTAGGAACCCTAGGAGGGTCGTACGATTTCTGCAAAAGAGAGAGAGGATGGATGAAAGTTGTTTGTGTAATGGATTCTTCAAGACATATTCTTTGATACCATGTTGATTTTTCTATGAGAAAGGTTAAGCATGAAGTTCATTCAATTTTATCATTTGGATTAACCATAACCAATAATGTTGCAGAAACCAAGATCACAAGAAGAAACACCATGCACAAGAACACAAGTATCCTGGGAAACCCTTCTCAACAAGGGAATAAAACCCTACCAAATCCTTTGCTATATTATTCAAGAGAAATACCTTCACCACCAATAATACCTATCATGCAAGAGGGTTATCAAACCCTAGAAGACTATCACCCAAGAGAGGTGCACACTTTTCCCAAGAAGATGTACTTACTAAAATTTCCAAACTCACATGAAAGATATGTTTCCTCAATGGGGAATTTACCTTTACTTATACTAAACTGAACCTGTCAACAAAATTTTCTATTGGCACAACATGGCCGACCTCTTTATATCATAATATAATTAATATTGACCAGATTATATATCTTTTACATTAATTAACAATTACATTAAGGTGGGGCCAACATGTATCCTTTACATTACAATTAAGGTTACAGGCTAGCCTGACTCTTGAAAAATATAGCAAGGGATATCATATACCCACTAGTGCTCATCCACTAGGGGCACATCCATATGGATGTCCATATCTATGACTCACTGCATTACACAGAAGAACCACTTCTAGTGCTCAGCCACTAGCATCACGTTCACCTGTGCTCATCCGTAGGAACATCCACTAAACATATCTTATTTCCCACTGCATTACACATGAGAGTTATTTGGAGTTTCTCATAAAATATCTCCTCAGAGGATGCTAATACATCATCTTCATTTATGTTCTCATGACGATGCACCCAACACTTTGGGATTTCAAATGCTCACCTTGTGCTCAGCCACAGGAACATCCAACTCTGCAGATCTCCTTTCTCACTGCATTACTCAAGAGAATCATTTGGAGTTCTTCTCAACTGTCTCTAAGGAGGAGGCCATCTCTACATTCCAGTTATGTCTCAGATAGGAACCACACACTCCTCTCAGAGGCTTTCTCTCAGGTTTTTAAGATGGATAATGTCTCACGCAGCTGCAATCACCAACATTGTGGTGGGTTGAGGTTTTTCTCTCCTTGATTTTCTTATGAGCGGTTAGTATTTTCTTTGTTGGATTTCTGAGAGGGGGGGTTAATCAGTAATAGAGTAATCTAATCCTTCTTAACCATATAATGCAAGTGTTATATCAATGTAGAATTATAATCTAATATTTGCAGAGTAAATAAAAAAAGAACAAATGAACAATCATACACATACACAGTACATTAGTGTTTTCATGTGGAAACACAAAGCGAGAGAAAACCATAGAATTCTTTTTCTTATATGTATTGAAGAATTACATTCATTGGAAGCACCAAGTTCCTTGTTTTCCAGCTCCAACTAGAAGGAGGCTTCAACCCCCTAGTTTCTCAACCTACAACCTGAGGGAATATCCAACTCCCCAATTCTCTGGATACAACCAGAAGGAGGCTACAACCCCCTATGTTCTCTGGCTACAATCGGAAGGTGGCTACAACCACCTTTCATTGCCCCATCCAACCACCATGACGTATAAGTTGAATGATGGAACCACTATCACACTATCACTTTGAGATATACTACTATAAACTTGTACCAATAAACTTGCACCAAACAACTTGTACCAATAACCTAAACCATGTATCAACCATGCATCAACATGTACCTCAACCTGCAATCAACCTGTACCATAAACAAGTGCATCAACCATGCACCAACCTGTACCAAACAACCTGTAATTAACTTGTACCATAAACAAGTGCATCAATCATGCACCAACCTGTACCTCAACCTGCAAACCTTCCTGAATTTTAACAACAAGAGACTAACATTTTCATCAAACTTTACTTTTGTCTCACATGACTAGTTTTGGATTAGTCAACAACCCTAACTTGAAATAATCATAACTATGTACCTGTAATGAATAAAGATCTGAAAATAGTACACAATTTTATATNATACAACAAGAGACTAACATTTTCATCAAACTTTACTTTTGTCTCACATGACTAGTTTTGGATTAGTCAACAACCCTAACTTGAAATAATCATAACTATGTACCTGTAATGAATAAAGATCTGAAAATAGTACACAATTTTATATAGTGTGTTTTATGCAATTCCTCCAAGTGTCACTACTTGGAACCTCTTAGAAAAGGCGTTATAGCAAAAATGGCATACCTTGTTGAATTTTGTTTTATCTAGAGAGCGAACTTGTAGAGCGTGCCCCGCACAAAATATTTGTTTTATGGATCTAAAAATTTTACATAGAATACTACATACTGTACTCTAACCAACAAATTTGTTCTTACTGAATTTGGATCTGTTATGAATAAGTTATGACGTACTTACTCGAAACACCTGTTTTAGACTAGTTTTAGGACTAGCCACAAACCCTATTTTACACGGAGCATAAATCCAAAAATACAATGAACCACAAGATGAAATTCGTACCATAGCTACCTGGATATGTTTCCTCAATGGCCTCCCAATTTCACGGTCTCAATCATTCTAGAAACTAAGTTACTGCGAAAATGGTGAGATGACCTGTAAATAACATACCTTAGAAAGCATCATCAAAATAATTTCTCCTCCCTTGAATTTTGGCCTTCTTTACTTCACCTTCCCTCTAAAATTCAGCTTAGATATCCTTTGGTTACCTTAGTCACCTGTAGATATTCAATATGCTCAAGCGTGATTAAAATGAGAGAGTCTGGCCTCTTATTTATACTCTCCAAGTAGCTTCCTTAGAAGCATCTTCTAGCCACTTTGTCCACATAGCCACCAAGGATGATTTTAAGGATGTAAATTTATTTTAAAATGTAGAAACCTTGGCGAATCTTACTAATCCTTCATATGCCAACTATCAAATGTTTGGCGATATTTTTGTAAAAATATTCAAATTTCTAAGGATTTTATATAGTTTGTATAAAATTTTAGCGATTTTAAAAGTAAAATAATTTTATCCTATAGATTTTGGGCGAATAAGTTTTAGAATAACGGATATTTTTTTGGGAAAAACCATGGAAAATTATCCCATGAGCGAAATTTAGCCCCTAAAATCATCCTTGATAGCCACTTTGTCCACATAGTCACCTATGTCCAACTTTTCCCAATTTGCCACTTGTCCATGTATCCAATAGCCACTTGACCACTTAATCCATTTTCCAAATTTTAGGGTTAACCTTCTTATAACCACTTTCCATAATTAAAAATTACTCTATTTACTTTATTATTTAAACAATCCACCTTGACTTTGTCACTTCACTTTATTATTTAAATAATCCTCTTTGATTTTGTCAGTTCACTTTATTATTTAAATAATCCTCTTTGACTTTATCACTTGACTTTATTATTTAAATAATCCTCTTTGACTTTGTCTCTTCACTTTATTATTTAAATAACTTCTTCTTTGCAAGCACTTTGACTTCTTTGACCTTTTGGGGTTTCAAGCCAATCATATGAGGGTCTTTCAACTTCGTAAGGCCATAACTCTCAAACCGTGAGGAGTTATGTGACGTTCCACATACTACCGGAAATCAAATGACATGTACTATTCATATAGAGTATTCTTACCTACAAATATATCAAAACTCATACCATTATACATCAAACAAGCTTGGGTTGATTACCCAAAATTCTGTGCTACCAGAATTCACTACCAGACTTTCTTCAAGGGTTGACATCAATGACAACCAACCCAATTAATCAACAATCTCCCCCTTTGTCATTGATGGCAACACTCTGATGCAGTGCTGAAATCATATCACTCATGCACCCCCGGGAACCATGCCTGCATCTATGTGACCAAAACTCCCCTTGGAACCATGCCTCTGTCCTTTGCATCTGATAAATATCTCCTGCTTTGTCATCAATGGAAAAGGTATCTTTCCATTTGGGGCTGCTCCCCCTAACTGACTCGTCTGATATCCCAACCTGAACTATCCTCTTTATGGTTCTTCCTTATGTACATCTAAGACATATAAGATAAGCATTCAAAAGAAATCATTTTGGAGTATAAATAACTCCGAGTCTATGATGAAGATACTCAAAGGCTTCCCGTGGAAGCGGTTTTGTAAAGATGTCTTCCACTTGTTCTTTTGTGCCCACATATTCAACTATGATGTTCTTTTCTGCAACCTGTTCCCGTAGAAAGTGATACTTGATTGGAATGTGCTTCTTCTTGGAGTGCATCACCGAGTTCTTTGAGATACTGATGATGCTTGTATTATCATAATAGATTGGAATGGGCTCATCATACTCAACCTGTATATTTGTCATAGTTTGTTTCATCCATAGAAGCTGTGTACAATATGTTGATGTTGTAATATACTCTGCCTCGGTTGTAGATAAAGATACAGATGATTGTTTCTTGCTTAGCCATGACACTAAACACTCACCCAAGTAGAACGTTGCTCCACAGGTGCTTCCTCGGTCATCAATGCAACCTGCCCAATCTGCATCTTTGTAGGCAATAAGTGATAGAACCTTTCCTTTTGGATACCATAATCCAAACTCTTCAATTCCTTTGAGATATCTGAAAATCATATTCACTGCTAATACATGTGATTCCTTTGGTGTTGCTTGAAATTGTGCCACCTGTCGAACTTCTTGCATTACATCTGATCCAGATGTTATCACATATAGTAGGATACCAATGATTGACCTGTATTGCCTCTGATCTGTAGACTTTGAAACATCATCTTTTCTCAACTTGCATCTGGTTTGCATGGGAGTGACAACTAGTTTGTAATCTTCCATTCTAAACCTCTTTAGCATTTATCTGATATACTTGGTTTCAAAAATAAAAATTTCTTGGTTTCTTTGATGTATCTAAAGACCCAGAAAGAAGGATAGTTCTCCAAGTAATGACATTTCAAATTCATTCTGCATGTCCTTTGAAAATTTCTGTCTTAACCTGTCATCAGTACTTCCAAAAATAATATCATCAACATAAAATTCATTTAATAAAATACTGTATTGAGTTACCTTGATGTAGAGGTTGTTGTCTACACTTCCTTTTCTGACCTCTGCCTGATGTATATATTTATCCAGTCTAGAGTACCATGCTCTAGGATCCCGTTTTAGACCATACAAGGCCTTCTTTAGTTTACACACATAATCTGCATTCTCTGACAACTGAAATCCTTCTGGTTGTTCAATGTAGACTTCTTCTTCAAGTTCCCCATTTATAAAAGTTGATTTTACGTCCATGTAATACACTTAATATTTTTGGAGCATGCATAAGCTAAAAGCAATCGAATTGCTTCCATTCTGGCAACTGGGGAAAATGTCTCTTCAAAGTCAATTCCTTCAACCTGTGCATATCCTTTACATACCAATACAACTTTTTTCCTTGTAACATGTCCGTATTCATTCAATTTATTCCTATATACCCACTTTGTGCTGATCACATTCTTATCCTTTGGTCTTGGAACCAATTCCCAAGTGTCATTTTTCTCTATTTGATGCAATTCTTCATGCATGGCCTTATTCCAAAATTCATCTTTTTTGGCCTCTTCAAAACAGATCGGTTCAATCATAGATGAGAGTTCTAGGTGCATTTGTTCTGGTGAATGAATTCTTCTTCTAGTCTCAACTCCTGCATCTTTGTTTCCGATAATCTGATCTGGAGGATGATTCTTCTGTACTCGTCTGCTAGGATAATTATCCTCCATTATTATATCTCAAGCATTTGATTTTTGAATCCATTTCATTTTCAATCATTTCCTTGTAGACCTTGAAGTTTTCAAAAGATTCTGAATTATTCCTGAGAAATAAAACTACAGTCATTCTTGTATAATCATAAACTAATAACATAAAGTATTTCTCTCCTTTTAAACCCTTTGTTGCACTTGGTCCAACTAGATTAGTATGCACAATTTCTAGAGTTCTTGTCGTTGAATATTCTTTTGATTTAAACTTGTTCTTTGTTTGCTTTCCTTGTTGACAATGCTTGCATAAATTGTTGGTTGGTTTTGTGATCTAGGGAATTTCTCTAATTGCTTCCCTTTTGTTGAATTTGACAAGGTTATCAAAATGTATGTGACCTATTCTTCTGTTCCATAGTCAACTTTCATCTTCCTTTCCTACGCAAAACTTTTCATTTTCAGTTTCACTTAATACATATATGTTGCTTGAAGTTCTCGCAACTGTTGCAATCAATTTTCCTGAACCTTCTTTTCGTATCTCACACTTTTTTTAATCGAAAGTAACTTTATGAACTTGGTCACACATTTGACTCACACTTAGAATATTATGTTTCATATCTTTTACTAGTAGAACATTTTTTGCCTTGGTATTCTTGTTCCCAATTCTGACTGTGCCTTTTCCAATGATTTTAGTTGAATCATCATTTCTGAAGGAGACTGATCCATCTCTTTCCTTTCTTAATGTAAGAAACATGTCTCTATCACCTGTCATGTGTTTTGAACAATCATTGTAAACATACCAACAACTCTTCTTCTACTTAGATTGTACAGTGAGTGTGCATTCTTCATTGCTATACTGATTCTTCTTTCTTATCCATTTCCTTTTCTGAGGTTCCTGTCTGTGATTTTTGTTGTTCTGTTGTGGTTCTCTAAGAGAGACTGTCATTCTGCAATCTTTGGCCATGTGTCTGAAGTTGTTACATTTGTATCATTCCACTTCAGTCACCAAAGATTCAAACCTGTTGTAACTTCTTCTTTGTGTTTCACTAGGCCTTCTTGAATAACCCTTTTGTGTATGACTTTCAAAGTAGTTTATGTTCCTTTTGTTAGCTCTGCAATTCACAACTTTATGTACAAAATTATTACATGCATAACATAAACCAAAAAATATAGTTTGATACCAGGGAGTTGAAGATCTTCTGAAAGGAGGTACTCTTATGAATCCTTCTTCTTCCTAAGGCCTATATGTTTCTTGTCGATCATTGATTCTGAAATCTAAATCTTCTTGGTGGAGGAGTGTCCCTGTAATTTTATTTGTAGACCTTCCTATCCCCTTTGATTTTTTCTGCATAGATTTTTGGATATGTTTCTTGTTCTGTTGTTTTGGAGCTTGATCCATTTTCTGTCTGATTGTATCCAAGTCTAGACTTGTCATGATGAGGTTTTTGACTGTTGATAATGTCATTCAAAAATTTTGACCTATTCTGCATATTTTTCTTTTGAAGATCCTTTCTTAATGTGACAATTTATGCTTCCAAATTTCCAATGATCTTGTCTCTTCCTTCTAGTTGTTCTTTGAGTGCTTCTTCAATTATTTTATCTTCTTCAATTTGAACCTTCAAATTTGTGATCATTTGTTCTAGTTCTTGAGTGTCTTCTTTCTTGTCTAGTTCCTCTTGTAGTTTCTTGTTTTTCTTCTTTTCTCTTCTCATAACTTCTATGGCACACAACAATTCTTCTCGGTAGTCAACTTCTGCCTCTTCATATTCTTCTTCGGATTCTTCTTTATCAAAGTCTTCTACTGCCATGAATAGAACTCTTTTTGTCTCACTCTCACTGACTTCATCTTCATATGATGATGAGATGTCTTCTTTGGTGCATAAGATTCGGGGATGATTTTAGGGGCTAAATTTCAGTCATGGGCTAATTTTCCATGGTTTTTCCCCAAAAAAGATTCACTTTTCTAAAAATGATTCGCTCAAATTCTATAGGATAAAATTATTTTATCTTAAAAATCGCCAAAAGTTTATACAAACTATATAAAATCCTTAAAATTTTGAATATTTTTACAAAAGAATCGCCAAACATTTATAGTTGGCATATGAAGGATTACTAAGATTCGCAAAGGTTTCTACATTTTAAAATAAATTTCCATCCTTAAAATCACCCCTGATAAGATTTTCTTGAAAACTTTCTTTGTGGTTCTTTTTCCTTCATATGTTTGTTTTCTATTTGAGTAACCTTCATCATTTCTCTTTTTCTTATGAGGACATTTGCTAGCAAAATGACCAATACCATCACAATTAAAACAAATCAAAGGAAACATACCTATATACCTGTCGTTGGTTCCCTTGTTCAATCTTTTAACAAAGTTGGCCACTTCTTCATCATCTTCCGATATGTCATTGTTGTTTCTATGTTCTTTTTCTTTTTGCTTTCCCTTTTTCTTTGACCTTTTGTATGCTTTGAAGGTTGTTTCTTTTATATATGGATTTTCCTATTCAGTTCTCATTTCATATGCTATGAAGATTCCATGTATTTCATCCATGCTTATTGATTTTAGATCTGCTCTTTCTTCTAGTGTTGATATCTTAGGGTCAAATCTCATAGGAACATATCTTAGTACCTTTTGAACTATTATAGATACTTTGATTTCTTATCCCAATCCCAGATTGCATTTACTGTTTCATCGACTCGTAAAAAGTAAGATGCAATGTTCTCATCTTCCTTCATCTTTAGTTGTTCGAACTGACCTCTGTAATTTTGAAGCTTTGTTGCTTTGACTTTTGAATCTCCTTCATAAATATTTCGAAGTTTGTCCCAAATCTCTTTAGTGAATTTACAATGTGAAACTTTGGTGAATACTGATTCTACAAGACCATTCATAATTGCATTTGTGGTTTTGGAATTATTCTGATCGATTTTCATAGCTTTGTCATTTGTCGACGAAACTGTTGGTGTTGTGTATCCATCTATAATTGATTGTCAAATTTCAAATCTTTGTTCCTGTATATATGTCTTCATCCTTATGCTCCAAAAGGCATACTTATGTCCATCAAACTGTGGTATTCCATTTTTATACATGTTGTTTCTCTCCATGATCTACCTTTCAGTGGTTAAACTAATTTTTGAAGGAACCTACTCCGATACCAATTGTTGGATTACTGATAGAGGGGTGAATCAATAATAGAGAAATCTAATCATTTTTAACGATATAATGCAAGTGTTATATCAATGTAGCATTATCATCCAATATTTGTAGAGTAAATAAATATTGAACAAATGAACAATCATACACATACACAATACACCATTGTTTTTACATGGAAACTCAAACTGGGAGAAAACCACATAATGTTATTTCTTATATGTATTGAAGAATTACATTCATTGCAAGCACTAACTTCCTTGTTTTCCAGCTGCAACTAGAAGGATGCTCCAACCCCCTAGTTTCTCAGGCTACAACCTGAGAGAATATCCAACTCCCCAATTCTCTGGCTACAACCATAAGGAGGCTACAACCCTCTATGTTCTCCGGCTACAACTGGAAGGTGGCTACAACCACCTGTCCTTGCCCCGTCCAACCAACCTGACGTATAAGTAGAATGATGGAACCACTGTCACACTATCACTGTGAGATATACTGCTATAAACCTGTACCAATAAACCTGCACCAAACAACCTGTACCAATAACCTGAACCATGTATCAACCTGTACCTCAACCTGTAATCAACTTGTGCCATAAACAAGTGCATCAACCATGCACCAACCTGTACCAAACAAACTGCAATCAAATTGTACCATAAACAAGTGCATCAACCATGCACCAACCTGTACCTCAACCTGCAAACCTTCCTTAACTTTAACAACAAGATACTATCATTTTCATCAAACTTTACTTTAGTCTCACATGACTAGATTTGGATTAGTCAACAACCCTAACTTGAAATAATCATAACTATGTACGTGTAATGAATAAATATATGAAAATAGTACACAATGTTCTTTAGTGTGTTTTATGCAATTCCTCCAAGTGTCACTACTTGGAATCTCTCAGAAAAAGAGTTATAGAAAAATTGGCATACCTTGTTGAATTATGGCTTATTCTAGAGAACGAAATTGTAGAGCATGCCCCGGATGGAATAATTATTGCATGGATCGGAAAATTTTACACAGAATGCTACAGACTATAAGCTAGCCAAGAAATTTGGTCTTATTGAATTTGGATCTATTATGAAGAAGTTATGATGTTTTTACCCAAAACACTTGTTTTAGACTAGTTTTAGGACTAGCCACAAACCTTATTTTACACGGAGTGTAACTCCAAAAATACAACGACCCACAAGATGAAATTTGTACCACAACTACTTGGGTATGTTTCCTCAATGGCCTCCCAATTTCACGGTCTGATTCATTCTAGAAACAAAGTTATTACGAAAATGGTGAGATGGCCTGTAAATAACATACCTTAGAAAGCATCATCAAAAGAATTTATCCTCCATTGAATTTTGGCCTTCTTTACTTCACCTTCCTCTGAAATTCGGATTAGATATACTTTGGTTGCATCAGTCACCTGTAGATATTCAATATTCTCAAGTGTGATTAAAATGAGAGAGTCTTGCCTCTTATTTATACTCTCCAAGTAGCTTCCTTAGAAGTGTCTTCTAGGTCACTTTATCCGCATAGCCACCTATATTCAACTTTTCCCAATTTTCCACTTGTCCATGTATCCAATAGCCACTTGAACACTTAAACCATTTTCCTCATTTTAGGGTTAAAATTCTTATAACCACTTTCCATAATTAGAAAGTTCTCTATTTACTTTATTATTTAAATAATCTTCCTTGACTTTGTCACTTCACTTTATTATTTAAATAATCCTCTTTGATTTTTCCATGTGTCCAAAGTTGTTACATTTGTAGAATTCCACTTCAGTGCTCAAAGATTCAAACCTGTTGTAATTTATTCTCTTTGTTTTACTAGGCCTCATTGGATAACCCTTTTGTGTATGAATTTCAAAGTTGTTTATGTTCCTTTTGTTATCTCTGCAATTCACAGATTTATGTCGAAAATTATTACATGCATAACATAAACCAAAAAATATAGTTTGATACCTGGGAGTTGAATATCTTCTGAAAGGAGGTACTCTTATGAATCCTTCTTCTTCCTGAGGCCTATCTGTTTTTGTCGGTCGTTGATTCTGAAATCTGAATCTTCTCGGTGGAGGAGTGTCCCTATAATTTTCTTT
>JASDQU010011793.1:105687-125014 GCA_032191745.1 Picea mariana
ATTTGTTCCAGTTCCTGAGTGTCTTCTTTCTTGTCTAGTTATGTTTGTAGTTTCTTGTTTTTCTTCTTTTCTCTTCTGATAAATTCTATGGCACACAACTTTTGCCTCTTCATATTCTTCTTCGGCCGCTTCATATTCTTCTTTGGAGTCTTCTTTATCAAAGTCTTCTACCGCCATGAATATAACTCTTTATGTCTCACTTTCACTGACTTCATCTTCATCTAATGATGATATGTCTTCTTTGGTGCATAAGCTTTTCTTGAAAACTTTCTTTGTGGTTCTTTTTCCTTTATATGTTTGTTTGCTATTTGAGTAACCTTTACCGTTTCTCTTTTTCTTATGAGGACATTTGTTATCAAAATGATCAATACCATCACAATTAAAACAAATCAAAGGAATCTTACCTTTATATATGTCGTTGGTTCTCTTGTTCAATCTTCTGACAAACTTGGTCACTTCTTCATCATCTTCCGAGACGTCACTGATGCTTCTATGTTCTTTTTATTTTTTCTTTCCCTTTTTCTTTGACCTTTTGGATTCTTTGAAGGATGCTTCTTTTATATATGTATTTTCCTGTTCAGTTATCATTTCATATGCTGTGATGATTCCATGTAGTTCATCCATGCTTATTGAGTTTAGATATTCTCTTTCTTCTAGTGCTGATATCTTAGGGTCCAATATCATAGGAAGAAATCTTAGTACGTTTTGAATAATTATAGATTATTTGATTTCTTCTCCCAATCCCAAGATTGCATTTATTATTTCATAGACTCGTAAAAATTAAGTTTCAATGTTCTCATCTCCCTTCATCTTTAGTTGTTCAAACTCACCTCTGTAAGTTTGAAGCTTTGCTTCTTTGACTTTTGAATATCCTTCATAAATATTTCGAAGTTTGTCCCAAATATCTTTAGCGGATTTATAATGTGCAACTTTGGTGAATACCATTTATCCAAGACCATTCAGAAGTCCATTTGTGGCTTTGGAAATATTTTGACCAAGTTTCATAGCTTTGTCATTTTTCGATGGAACTGTTGGTTTTGTGTCTCCATCTATAATTGATTGCCAAATTTCAAATCCCTATGCCTGTATATATGTCTTCATCCTTATGCTCCAAAAGAAATACTTATGTCCATCAAACTGTGGTATTCCATTTTTATACATGTTGTTGCTCTCCATGATCTACCTTTCAGTGGTTAAACTAATTTCTGAAGGAGCCTGCTTTGATAGCAATTGTTGGATTACTGAGAGGGGGGGTGAATCAGTAATAGAGAAATCTAATCCTTTTTAACCATATAATGCAAGTGTTATATTAATGTAGCATTATCATCCAATATTTGCAGAGTAAATAAATAATGAAAAAATGAACAATCATGCACATACACAGTACACTCGTGTTTTTACATGGAAACGCAAAGAGGGAGAAAACCACTGAATTTTTTTTCTTATATGTATTGAAGAATTACATTCATTGGAAGAACCAACTTTCTTGTTTTCCAGCTGCAACTAGATGGAGGCTCCAACCCCCTAGTTTCTCAAGCTACAACCTGAGGGAATCTCCAACTCCCCAATTCTCTGGCTACAACCCCCTATGTTCTCTGGCTACAACCAAAAGGTGGCTACAACCACATGTCCTTGCCCCGTCCAACTGCCCTGACATATAATTAGAATGATGGAACCATTGTCACACTATAACTATGAGATATACTATTGTAAACATGTACCAATAAACCTGCACCAAACAACCTATACCAATAACCTATACCTCAACCTGTAATCAACCTGTACCATAAACAAGTGCATCAACCATGCACCAACATGTACCAAACAAATTGTAATCAAATTGTACCATAAAAAAGTGCATAAACCATGCAACAACCTGTACCTCAACCTGCAAACCTTCCTGAACTTTAACAACAAGAGACTAGCATTTTCATCAAACTTTACTTTAGTCTCACATGACTATTTTTGGATTAATCAACAACCCTAACTTGAAATATTCATAACTATGTACCTGTAATGAATAAAGATATGAAAATAGTACATAATGTTATTTAGTGTGTTTTATGTAATTCATCTAGGTGTCACTACTTGGAACCTCTCAGAAAAGGAGTTACAGAAAAAATGACACACCTTGTTGAATTCTAGCTTATTCTAGAGAGTGAACTTGTAGAGTGTGCTCCACATGGAATATTTGTTGTATGGATCTGAAAATTTTACACGGAATACTAGAGACTGTAATCTAACCAAAAAAATTGTTCTTACTAAATTTTGATATGTTATGAAGAAGTTATGACATTTTTACCACAAAATCTTGTTTTAAACTAGTTTTAGGACTAGCCACAAACCCTATTTTACACGGAATGTAACTCTAAATACAACGACACACAAGCTAAAATCCATGCCATAACTACCTGGATATGTTTCCTCAATGTCCTCCCAATTTCACGGTCTGGATCATTCTAGAAATAAAGTTATTGTGAAAATGGTGAGATGACCTATAAATAACATACCTTAGAAAGCATCATCAAAAGAATTTATCCTCTCTTGAATTTTGACCTTCTTTACTTCACCTTACCTATGAAATTTGGCTTAGATATCCTTTGGTTACCTCAGTCACCTGTAGATATTCAATATTCTCAAGTGTGATTAAAAGGAGAGAGCCTTGCCTCTTATTTATACTCTCCAAGTAGCTTCCCTAGAAGCATCTTCTAGGCCACTTTGTCCACATAGCCACTTTGTCCACATAGTCACCTATGTCCAACTTTTCCCAATTTTCCACTTGTCCATGTATCCAATAGCCACTTGACCACTTAACCCATTTTCCTCATTTTAGTCTTAACCTTCTTATAACCACTTTCCATAATTAGAAAGTTCTCTATTTACTTTATTATTTAAATAATCCTCCTTGACTTTGTCACTTCACTTTATTATTTAAATAATCCTCTTTGATTTTGTCACTTGAATTTATTATTTAAATAATCCTCTTTGACTTTGTCACTTCACTTATTTATTTAAATAATCCTCTTTGACTTTGTCACTTCACTTTATTATTTAAATAATTTCTTCTTTTCAAGAACTTTGACTTCTTTGACCTTTTGGGGTTTCAAGCCAATCATATGAGGGTCCTTCAACTTCATAAGGCCATAACTCTCAAACCGTGAGGAGTTATGTGACGTTCCACATACCATCGAAAATGGAATGACATGTAATATCTATATAGAATAGTCTTACCTGCAAAAATATCAAAAATCATACCATTATACATCAAACAAACTTGGGTCCATTACCCAAACCTTTGTGCTACCTGAATTCGCTACCAGAGTTTCTTCAAGGGTTGACATCAATGACAAGCAACCCAATTAATCAACAATCTGATGCAGTACTGAAATCATATCACTCATTCTCCCTTTGGAACCATGTATCCATCTTTGTGACCAATGCTCCCCCTGGAACCATGCCTTTGTCCTCTGCATCTGATAAATCTCATCCCCTTTGTCATCAATGGAAAATGTTTCTTTCCATTCGGGGTTTCTCCCCCTAACTGAATCGTCTGATCTCCCAACCTGAACTATCCTATTTATGGTGCTTCCTTGTGTACATCTAAGACATATAAGATAAGCATTCGAAAGAATTCATTTTGGAGTAGAAATAACTTTGAGTCTCTGGTGAATATACTCAAAGGATTCTCATGGAAGAGGTTTTGTAAAGATGTCTGCCACTTGTTCTTTTATGCCCACATATTCAACTATGATGTTCTTTTCTGCAACCTGTTGCCGTAGAAAGTGATACTTGATTAGAATGTGCTTCATCTTGGAGTGCATCACCGGGTTCTTTGAGATACTGATGGAGCTTGTATTATCACAATATATTGAAATGGGCTCATAATACTCAACCTGTATATCTGTCAGAGTTTGTTTCATCTATAGAACCTGTGTACAACATGTTTCTATTGCAATATACTCTTCCCCGGTTGTAGATAAAGAAACTAATGATTGTTTCTTTCTTAGCAATGATACTAGACACTCACCCAAGTAGAACGCTTCTCCATTGTTGCTTCGTCGTTCATCAATGCAACCTGCCCAATCTGCATCTGTGTAGGCAATAAGTGATTGATCCTTTCCTTTTGGATACCATAATCCAAACTCTTTTGTTCCTTTGAGATATCTGAAGATACTCTTCACTACTAATACATGTGATTCATTTGGTGTTGCTTGAAATCATGCCACCTATCCAACTACCTACATTACATCTGGTCTGGATGTTGTCACATATAGTAGGATACCAATCATTGACATGTATTTACTCTAATATGTAGACTTTGAATCATCATATTTGTAGAAATTTTAATACAAATTATGTATTGGCTAGATCCTCCGGATCTAACAATTATATGCCATTGTTAAATACAGAATCACCTTTACAAATATTCTTGTGGAATTTAAAACATGATCGCCAATTGCAATATTAAGAAGAAATATCAATCACACATAACACAAATGTTTTTACCGGGAAAGCATAAAGCTAAAAACCCAACTATCATATATTATGTATATATCATGGATCATGAAACAATCTCATACGAAACTCTAATCCGAGAGCTCTCAGTACAATATACAATCGTCTCACACTATCATACAAAAATAAGTAAATACATTTGCCAATTCTCTACCTCCAGACAACCTTCCTCCTCTGCGCAATTTCCTGCAATGGAAAACTTGCAAATGATTTGAATGCCTCTTGCCTAGGCTGCTCATTGCTCATGGGCACATCCACTGTGTGTGTGATTGCATGAGTGCACTTCACTCAAATCACAACTGATAGCCAAACTGTCCCTTTCACCTGTTATCTCAACTAGGTCTCCACTAGATCTGACATGCATGTAGTTAACAGTGGTAAATCTTCAGTTGCATGTGAGATCACTGATTGTGAATTAATTAATAATTAATTCACTGAACTCTCACTAGTNCTGTTACAACTTCAAGTCACTTAGTTAAAACTAATTCGACTTCCATGTCCCACCAGTCAACCTTTGAACTCAAATTTCCTATAGCTAACTGATTTTCCATTTTAGTCAACTATTTTCAAGTAATTATGAGATAATAGATTAATATTTATTGTCCAACTATTATTAAGGGATAATAATAGTCGAAATGCATCTATAAATATAATTCGCTCACCATCTATAAATAGACATCATCTATAAATATAATTCACTCATCATATATAAATAGACATCATCTATAAATATAATTTTCTCATCATCTAAAAAATAGCCTAAGGCTCCATCCTAGTGTAGGTGCATAATTTTCACTAGGATCTTCTTGTTGAATCTCAACACTCCCTCTCAACAAGAAAGGGGTTATCCTTCACCCCAATCCTGTCTCTATGGTATTCGAATTTGCTCCTGGTGAGTGCCTTCATCAGAATGTTTGCATCCTGATCTTCCGTAGGAATGTACTGAAGCAACATAATCTTCCGTTGCACACAATATCTGATATGATGATACTAGATATCTATATGCTTAGATCTACCATGAAACACGTGATTGATCGAGAGTTTAATGCAACTCTGATTATCACAATGAATCACTATCGGATCTAAATGAGAACCAAACAAACCAACCAAGATCTTTCTCATCCAGATAGCCTCACATGCAGCTTGAATCGCTGCCATGTATTCCACTTCTGCTGAACTGAGTGCCACAGATATTTGTTTCTTGTTGTACCAAGAAACAACTATAGATCTAATACTAAAGATCTCCCCTGATGTGCTCTTTTTGTCCATTGGGCTGCCCGCCCAATCTACATCCATGAATCCATGCAGCTTCACCTCATCCATATATCTATACCATAATCCATACTCAGATGTGCCCCTCAGGTATCTCAGGACATTTTTACCCACCTTCCAAAAGAGCTTGGTAGGATTAACCATCGCTTGAATCAGTTGGTTAACTGCAAATAAAATGTTCGGTCTCGTGTTCACTAAATACATTAGCGAACCCACTAATTGTCGATAGACAGTAGCATCCACTATCTCTCCAGAAGTAGTATCCTCTTTCCTCCAGTTTTCTGGAAGAGGAGTATCCATGGGTTTGCAACCCTCCATGTGAAACTTATCCAATATCTCCCTTGCATACTTTCCTTGAGACACAAAAATTTCACCATCTCGCTACCATATTTCCAATTCAAGGAAATAATGAAGAAGGCCCAAATCCTTCATATCAAACTCCTTTGCAAGGTCCTCCTTGCATGGGTGTATCAACTGCTCATCATCAGTTAATATTAAATCATCAACATAAAGAACAATGATTAAAAGCTTACCCTCCACCACAATTTGGTATAGGTTTGCATCCGCTTCACTTTTGGTGAATAACAGTTCGGTGAAATAGCTGTCTATATGAGTGTACCAAGCATGGGGTGCTTGCTTCAGCCCATACAACTCTCTCTTGAGTCTGCACACATGTGACTCCCTGTCAAAGGTGTCAAAACCTTCTGGTTGCTCAATATACACTTCTTCCTCAATGATCCCATTGAGAAAGGCAGTTTTTACATCCATATGATGAATGCGCTAGACCATTTGTGCTGAGAGATCAAGGATGGTCTTTATGGAAGAGTACCTTGCGATAGGTGCAAAGGTCTCATCATAATCTATCCTCTCGATCTGTGAGAAGCCTCGGGCCACAAACCTGGCCTTGTATTTCTCCACACTCCCATCAACAACTTGTTTTACCTTGTATGTCCATCTTGAACCTACCACTAATTTGTCGACCGGTCTTGGGACAATTTCCCATGCACTTTTTTTGACAATCGAGTCATACTCCTCCACCATTGCATCTACCCATGTGGGATTCTACACTGATTCCTGAAAGGAAGATGGACCAGTCACAATACATTTTCTCATGAGAGCCATGTATCCAGTAAATCGATCAGGATTCTGTCTCTGTCTGTGTTGTGAATTAGGGGCTCCTACATTCTGTGAATTTATGATGTTTTTACCCAAAACACCTATTTTAGACTAGCTTTAGGACTGACCACAAACTCTATTTTACACAGAGTGTAAATCCAAAAATACAACAACCCACAAGATGAAATTCGTACCACAACTACTTGGATATGTTTCCTTAATGGATTCCCAATTTCACAGTCTGAATCATTCTAGAAACAAATATATTGCGAAAATGGTGAGATGACCTCTAAATAACATACCTTAGAAAGCATCATCAAAAGAATTTATCCTCCCTTGAATTTCGTCCTCTTTACTTCACCTTCCCTCTAAAATTCGGCTTAGATATCCTTTGGTTACCTCAGTCACCTGTATATATTCAATATGCTCGTGTGTGATTAAAATGAGAGAGCCTCACCTCTTATTTATACTCTCCAAGTAGCATCCTTAGAAACATCTTCTAGGCCACTTTGTCCAAATAGCCGCTTTGTCCACATAGTCACCTATGTCCAACTTTTCCCAATGTGTCACTTGTCCATGTATCCAATAGCCACTTGAACACTTAACCCATTTTCCTCATTTTAGGGTTAACCTTCTTATAACCACTTTCCATAATTAGAAAGTTCTCTACTTACTTTATTATTTAAATAATCCTCCTTGACTTTGTCACTTCACTTTATTATTTAAATAATCCTGTTTGATTTTGTCACTTGAATTTATTATTTAAATAATCCTCTTTGACTTTGTCACTTCACTTTATTATTTAAATAATTTCTTCTTTGCAAGCACTTTGACTTCTTTGACCTTTTGGGGTTTCAAGCCAATCATATGAGGGTCCTTCAACTTCGTAAGGCCATAACTCTCAAACCATGAGGCGTTATGTGACATTCCACATACCACCAGAAATGGAATGACATGTACTATACATATAGAATATTCTTACCTGAAAATATATCAAAAATCATACCATTATACATCAAACAAACTTGGGTCCATTACCCAAACCTTTGTGCTACCGGAATTCGCTACCCGAATTTCTTCAAGGGAAACCAAACCAATTAATCAAGAGTCTCCTAAATCCATTTTATTATATATGTTGAAATTTATTAAGCCATGGCATGTAAACTAGGTTGGTTTTTTAATTATAATAGAAAACTACAAATTTCTTTAATTTAGATTATTGAGAGCAAAAGACTCACTAAATTGAGAGAAAAATTAAAGAAATGTTGCTCATCTCTACCTCCTCTCTATTTGCTCAATGAAAGTAAAAACAAGAGCACCATTTGTGCTAGATTTTGTTGGCATCCCTTTAAAAAAAGTTTAGAAGACAAACGTTAGCGCTTGTTCCTACCACTAAACCTATGTGGCATGGTGAGTGGAGGTTCACAATTTATATCTAAAAATACTTTTCATATTTACATATTGACTGGTCCTATTTTCCCACATTTAAACTAATTTTTTAAATTATAAAATATCTTTCCAAAAACAACTTCCATAATATTTTCTTTTCCTTTTCACCAACCCTTCCTTTGCACCAAACCCCTAATCAAATGGCATCCAAGTTACTTTTAAGTCAAATATAGAGCACAGTCATGCTCACACCTTCGACTATTAAAAAAAACAGCATACCACTGGATGTTTACAGCATAAGTCGACCAAAGTTTCTATTATGGTGCAATCCATAGAAATTAGATAAGGTTAAGGTATATTAATAGTTTGATAAGGTAGATTAATATTTTGGTGCAGTCCATAGAAACCAGATAAGGATGTCCAAGTTGGCAATGGCCTGGTTCCATATTACGATACACGGTTCATACCAGATGGAAATTATCTAAATCCACCTTTCTGTGTATAACATAGACCCAATTGGCAATGGCCTAGATTCATTTGTGTAGATAATTAACACAACTTACAATGCATAGCATATACCCAACTCAAAATTGGTGAATGGAAATGATGCAACTTCCATTCACGTTCGCCTAAACGTGTTGGGATTCACAGCCACAACCAAATCAACCTATTTAAAAATGTATTGAAATTATGATTATACTATAATAATTTTATATTGTAGCTCCACTCACTGTTTCCTTATCTTGTTTTACTGGACTGTAGAGGATTAATTATGATCAATCAAGTTATAGTAAGCTGCACACACTGCGATCAATTGATGACGAGGATATCACTCACCACTTGCTCTTCCCACAAAATATGAGATGGTAGGAAGATGGTAGGAAGAGAGATTTGTCATTCTTCTGCAGCCTATAAATTGAGAACATCCTGCATCTCATTGCATCGCAGAAAGAGAAGAAGATAGTCACTGTATATCTAGCTTTTCATTATTGGAATATATATTATCATTAGTCTTCCAGTAATCTGATCCCATGGCTTCTACAAGCATTATGTTTGTCTTATATTTTATGATGATAGTATTGTTTGTTCCGGTAAGAAGTCTTCTTTTATAGCCATTGAATTGTCACTTGCGTCTACAAGTTTATTAATATAATTCATTTCTTAATGGATTTAATTTTCTTCTCTGATACTCAGTTTTCACATCTGATACTTGGAACTTTTGTTTGTTTTTACCTTGAATATTAGCTCATGGTTGATTAACGAATCTTCATATGTATGTGAAATATATTGAAGTTTTGTATAATATATATGATTTACCTTGAAGATTAGCTCATTTTTTATTAATGAATATGTAGATGTATGTGGAAGCTATTGATATTGAAGCTTCAACAACAGCTGGGGTGAGTATATATCTACCACTATTTGAGTTGATCATGTTTGTATAATTAATTCATAGAAGTGGTTAGCAGGCCCAATTCTACAAATAGTGAATATGAGGCTTCTGCAGACCATAGGTATACATCCTGAGTGGGCCTAATGTTTAAGAATATGTGTTTCCTCTTGAGAGGTTACACATTCAAATCTAGAGGGTAGGGTATGTACTTCTCAAGTTCAAATCTAGAGGAGATAGGGTATGTATACCTCCATAGGATTTACAACTCAAATCCTTGGAGGAAGGAAGTCTCATACACCAATTTCGTGTCTAGATTGGATGTGACCTTAAATTATATAGACTCTCTGATCATTATATGGTCTTGATCGTTGATGCAACCCCCGCACTCCCCCATAGGGATGCATGAACTCCCAGTCTTGGATCTTCGATTCTCGAGTCGAAAGACTCTTTGGAACCTTAAAGGTCCCCCTCTGTATCTAAACACAACCCCCCCCCGGCTTCCTGGTGCAGGTTTGATAGCAACCCACGACCTTCCCTTTCTCTCTTTTGTGAAAATTCAGAGTGTCGGCGTTAGCTCCTTTTTGGATAAGCCCTCTCTTGGTGTCCCTGGGGCTATGACCATGTGATTGCAAGAATAGTCACAAGCGGTTTGGATTTAAACCACTTTTGGGCCCACAATGCCCCTCTAGCCTCCATGTATCCTCCTGACAAAACCACAGTTCGAATTGAGGCCCACCCTTGATATCTTAAACTCCTCTAAAATTATGTCCCCACAATGCCACGAGATCGTTGATCTCGGGATCTTGACGATAACGTCCAAATCAAAGATTCAAATCTGCACCCTTCTTATCTACAGACCAGATCATATCCCTCTGAATCAATGATCAAAGTTCTCTTCGCAATTCTGGACTCCGAGAGTTTGAAATCTCAAACTCAACCTCCTTCCATACTTCACTCCTCCATAATTGGAGATCTATGGAAACCTGTCCCATAAACCAATGGTCCTGCCTTCACCTCGGGTGATTGACCTTTCAACCCAGATCAACGGTCTGACAACACTCTTCTTGATTGACGCTCGAGATTTCCTCTGGTCTCCGGACTTCTGAGATATCAGTTCTCAAACAGAAAACCCACTTCAGCTTTTCCCTAGAGTTCAAGATCTGTTGACAAGTGTTTCCTCATAGATCAACAACTCACAGATCTTTGGTTGTTCGTACTCTGGGAGTTTCAAGTCTCAAACTCGCCTCCTTATGATCTCATGATATCTGACGGCTCGCTTGATCAATTCGACGACTGAGATTTCACTTCGGTTTTCTGGGGCTCCAGACTTTGGGAATCTCAAGTTTCAAACTGCTCCTCCTCTTGATCTCACAACAATCAATGACTATGACTTCTCCTAGCGATTCGACGCTTGATCTACGCTTCCGGTGATTTGACGGCTCAAATATATCCTGTTGATCGGATGGTCGAGATTCTATTTTGGGGTTCCAGACTTCATAAATCTCAAGTTTCAACCCCGATATATTATCTCTCCTCTGTACGCGAAGTGATAAGGCTCATGCACTTCCTTATGATCTGACAATTGTTGGTCTCTTTTCACTATGATCCAATGGTCATGGCCATTCTCCCTCCTAAACTTTTGATATATCTCCGCTTGGAAGATTTATCCTCTTTCAAAGGTTCCAAACCTTTTTTCTCCCAACGAATCATTTTCTGGGATCTCGTCAACACTTGTTTTCAGGCTGCTATATTAAAGATTTTTAATTACCTGAAAACATTATATTTTCAAACCAGGGTAAGTGAACTTAGAGCTGCTACACTGTATGTGCTGGTAAGATTCTAATTCCTAACTAAAGGTTATTCTGAGAATAAAACACAAACTCACTCTTAAAAACTGAACCCTAATGATTATATTGAAACTAATCATCTCTTGTTTAATTCATCAAAGGAAAATAGTTATGTGCTTAAGTACAGGTACTTCTATTTCTGATCCAATGTGATCTCCCAAGAATATCTACCATTAGCTCTAAACATCTAATCATCATCATTTCTATCTAAGCCATAAAAGAAAGATCATTTTCGAAAACCTTTTAATCTAAATATCAAAAATAGTTCTGAATCTATCCACAGGTAGAATGAATAAATGTCCTATTTACCCTACTGGTACTGGAAGCTTCCTTTAATCCGATTGTAACCTAACTACCCTAATAGAACAGAGTAAGCTAACTATCCTAATCAAGGCAGAGTAAATTTAAACTTGCATTCCCTTTAAATCATGTTCAGATTGAAAACTGGAAACAGAGAAAATCTAGTTCATTCTTTAAGTTCTATAGGAATCAATAACGCATTCAACATTTATCAATATATGAGATTTTATCACACTGGAAATAATACAGTCCGAAGAATGGTTAAACAAGAATCTAACAAAGTAATTTCCAAACTCAAATAAACTAACTTGCATGCAAATTCTAAAATATTGAAATGAACTAACTCTAATATGGAAAAGAGACAGCGACTTGAACCTGTTGGCGGGCCCAACCAAGAGGTGCAATCGCCGAAAAGGAAAAATAGAGCTACTCAGATCATTCCATGCAAAAACTGGTCATACTTCATGCTCCATTATTCAGAAAACAACTCAAATCATATAACAATGAATAACATAACGCATAGGCAAATTGTATTATCAGAAATGTGTATCATATAGCATATCGTAACCAACGTTTCTTGAGAGAAATCCTCTATTTATATAGATCCTCTCAAAATAGTTTTAAACAAAGGTGCATTAATCTAAATGGATCTCAGATCTGAAAATGACTCATAATCAGTTAAAATGAACTTCACAACTTCATGACACGCAGTTTCAAGAAGTGTGGATCATAAAGCATTCTAATAAATCAATTCTACAATCTCACCTTGAGTCATCATATTGAGTTATGACTCAATCTATCATATGAATCGAACTGTCAATCCACTCTGGCCATGTCGTGCGAATCTTCGGCAGCTTCTTTCGTATCTCCACTAAGTGCGAGTTGGTACCTGGTACTGATAAGTTCTGTTTCAAAGGAACAGTACCTAACGCATGCCACTTTAGTATCAACATTAGTTTAAAATATCAAAATACATTAAAAATAACTTGAATCATAAGAATACCTTGAATAGCCCCATTTAGTTGTAAAAGGATGTCAAATGTGTCATGGTAAGGCAAGAAGGAAATGATACTAGATATGAAAATGGAGGTGTTTTTGACATGATATAGGAAAAAATATAGTCAAAACTGGAGACTGACACTCGTGAAAAGTGTTATCTCTTCTGAACTTCTACCCTTGAAAGGATTTCAATCTCCCACGCACACCTTGTGTTCTCCGGATTTCGAATAACTAAGTTCGAAGGATTTTCTTGAAAATAAAATATTCTCGCCCACCTGGCATTCCTCTACATTGGTCCTTCGAAGCTTGTTGGCTTCTTGACATTGTGTACACCTTGCACCTGTTCGGAGATTTTCTGATTCTCTCTTAACTTCTCTGATTCAATCCGAGACTCAGTCGACACACTCACATTTGAGATGCACACTTTGCATACAAATATCAAAAGAGAAACAATTGAAACTCATCCAGTTTCGTCACAAACTCATACAGTCAATCTCTCGAACAATCATACATGAACGAAATGAACTAAGTCACACGCACAAAATATAACATTCATTCAATCACACATGAAATGAACACAGTCCAAGGATTTGGGACAATTTTTGTTTGTTCTATTCATTCATGAAAAACAAGTTACATAGTGTTTCTGCTACTCTATTTTGTTTTACTGATCTTTTACAATACTCATACATACTGCTCTCATATATTCTGCTCTATTACAATGCAATAATGAACTATCTAAGGACCGACTCCATGAGCTCTCTCGTCCTGTTTGAAATCTATCCTATCAAATTCAAAGTTGTTACCTACTCTATCCTATTACAATAACTACCAATTATTTCCAGATAGAGTCAACACTCCATATCTGCAATTCCTTATAGGCCTTCATGATTTTACAAACAATTTACATTTTTAAAATGATGATTACAAAATATCTCAACAACCGATTAAATTATGAAATTAATGTTTGATTTGAAATTCTGTCATTGCTGAGATGTCATTTGTTTGCCTCCATGTGTGTGTTGTTGACTTTGAAGGTGATGCTCCTACATCATACTCGTCTGGTTACAAATTTTCATGGACTCCTGTCCATGAGATCCTACAGTGTTTTTCTGATGCAGGAGCATCGCCAACAAGAAGCAAGTGGGGGACAAATAATAAATTTTTTGAAATGTTTTGAAGTTGGATGCGCCAAACGTAAATGAAACAATTAAGAAAGGGCGTACCGGTATATTGTAATCAGACCTTGAGAATCCCGCTCTCGTCTGAAGGACTAAGAGGCATTTATGCTAGTAAATGTAAGTAGGTAGCTTTGAATTCTTAGATTAGACAGTTTTAGGAGCTGGAGGGAAAACGGATATAGACACCCTCACTTGTATCATTATAACATTAGCAAATAATCAATCAAGAGAACGAGAGAGTTGTGTAGAGTAAAATCCCATGTACAGAAGTTCTGGATTAATACAAAGATCTTTAGTTCAGACTCACGGTGTTCAATTGTTTTATGTGTTGTACATTATGATTGATATATGTCTGTTTACTCTCTGTTATGCATTTGATTTGATGTGTGAATGTATGATTTCATATTTAATGTCTGAAATCTGAAGAGAGGGAGAGTAAGGAATGAGTTTCAATTGTTTCTCTGTTTGAGCAAGAGTTTTCCTGCAAGAAGTGCAGTGAAATTGTTTGCAAGATGTGTGTTGATAGAAGTCAAAGTTCGTCTTTGCAAGCTCAGGAGGGATAACATTGTTCTCATTCTCGAAGAAGTACAAGTTAAGCATAGGAGCTATGCAAGGCGTGCGCAGGCCAAGTATAGTCTCAGTGTTTGCAACCTGAGCGAAATCGTTGAAAGACTGTTGTCGCAGGGAGTGCACAGAGTCGAAGAGGTTCAAATACTTGGAGTGTGTTTGAAGAAGTGCCGGAGTGTGCACAGGAAATTTTCCCCAAAGGACTTGAGGATTTTTTCAATCAAGCTCAAGAGGGATAGGATCTTCGAAGCTACCGAAGAAAATCTCAAGAGAGCTAGTGCCTTGAAGTATTAGAAGAAGGCGTAGCGAAATTGTTTGTTGGTGGACCAGTTTCATGAAGGAATACTTGCTCATTTCATAGGAGTGTTAAGGAGGAATTGAACGGTCGAAATTCTCCATGGAGAATTCACGAGGTTCCGAGAATCATCAGATCTTGCAAAGGAGTGAGAAGGTTACGGTGGGTGATTTTCTAAGTGAAATCTCAGGAGAATCGGACCGTAGGATCTGAACCAACAAGGGTCATTGGATCACCCATGCAAATCTCATTTTGGGGCTTCATGAGTTGAAGGGTAGAAAAATTTGCATCAAGACTCAGAAGGTCGTGAGGTGCGAAGTCCTGAAATAGAGAGAGAATCTGAGCCATCCTATTGGAAGGACACGTGTCACAAGATCCTCTCTATCGGGGATTCATACATCGGGGTTCAGAGGAGGAAGTCCTTTGACTTCGCGAGTGGGGAAGTCATGAAGAGGATAAGGACCATCCATCTGAGAGTGGACAGGTGGCATGCTCACCAACACGAAGGTTAGACTTTCATTGACCAATTCGGGGTGTCGTGGGTTGAAGAGCAGAAAGCTCAGCATCCAGATTCGTGAAGTTGCGAATTCCGAGAACTTCAAAAAGGAAGGAAGTTTTGTTGTGGGACCTGCGTTGACGACGTGTCGAAATTTCGACATTTCGGCATATTGGAGGATAAGAGGTCAAGACTTTTGTCCCGAAATTCCCGAAGTCGTGAGAAATTTGCAGCTGTCCATTCGAAAAGGACAAGTAGCAGAGATCTAGAGATCTCGCGAACTCATAGGTTCGCAGGGTGAGAGCTCAAAAATTGGGTGCTCCAAGTCACGAAGTCACGAGGAGCGAGGATAGCCATCAGATCTAGGTCACGGGAGGACCGTTGGATCAGGAACCCCATCGCTTTTCACGTGTTTGGGGGTTCGAAGGTTGAGAGGAGTTACCTTCGATTGCAAAAGTCTCGAAGTGTCGAGAGCCGAGGGCACGAGTGTGGATGTGTGGCAGAACCTCAAGGTGGGGCCCGGGAAGTAGACCAGCGGACACACATCACCTAGTGAAGGGATTCAACGCTCCGTTGACTTCTCGCTTCTCGGGGATTCGCGAGATAAGAGCACAAGAGTTCAACCTTTGAAATCGCGAAGCAGTGGATAGCGAAAGGTGCTAGAGCTTAGCCTAGCCGGTGGTCACGCAAGGAAGGCGCTGATAGGGGAAAAGCTATACCCGTATCAACAATTCGGGTATTGCAAGATTAGAAGGGAAGAGTCGGGAGTCACGACTCACGAACTTCTGAGATTGCAAGCTGTGAAAAGGACCTGTGGATCGATTTGAAAAGAGATTCCAGCAGGGAATCTGTAAGAGTCGATCCGGCTCAAAGGGGTTAAACAACGATCCTGTGAGCGGATCTCGGCCCGAGGGCTGATAGGTCTGCGTCATTTTCCATGCTTCAAAATATCAAGTTCTGTAACCCACCTTGCATCTTCCATTGGATGATCTTTCCACTTCACTAAGTATTGAGGATATGTCTTCCCCGTGGTTTTATTTCCATCACTTTGTTCAATGATTTTCTCCATCTGAGGGTTTTTAGCTGTGGGAAATTTCTCTTCCCACTGAATTTATTTCTGATCATTTGATTCTCCTACTTCATCTCTCCTGTAAGGATATAGGTCTGCAACATTGAATATTGGCGATATCCCAACATTGTCTGGAAACTCAATCTCATAAGCATTGTCTATGAATTTTATGAGAATCATGCATGGTCCTATCTTCTTCATCTTCAATTTGTTATACGTTCCCCTTGGAAACCTCTCTTTTCTCAAATGAGATAAAACTTCATCCCTAACTTCGAATTGAACTTCTCTCCTCTTTTGATCAACTCTTCTTTTGTATTTCTGGTTGTTGTCCTATAGTTGTTCTCTGACCCTATCATGGAGTTTCTGCATTTTTGTTGCAAAATCCTCTGCTCCAACACTTATGAATTCATCTTGATTCAAATCTCTCAACTCTATAATCCCTCTTGGCTGTATACCATACACAATTTCAAATGGATTTTTTCCTGTGCTCCTGTTCAATGAATTGTTGAATGCAAATTCTGATTGTGCCAGAATCTGATCCCATTGCCGACCTTGCTCAGTGACTAAACTTCTCAATAAATTTCCCAGACTCTTGTTTACTACTTAAGTTTGTCCATCTTTCTGAGGGTGATATGCTGAACTAAAGCACAAGTTCATCCCCAGCCTCTTCCATAGAGTCCTCCAAAAGTGTCCTCCGAATTTGGTGTCCTTGTATGAAACTATGCTTCTCGGCAATCCATGTAGTCTCACTTCTTCTCTAAAAAACCAATTGGTGATGTCTGTGGCATTGCTTTTCTTCTAGCATGGTATGAAATGTGCCATTTAAAAAAAAATTTCCACCACAACAAATATGGAATCGCTCCCTTTTTTACTTCTAGGTAATCCCAAAACAAAATCCATACTGATTGCATCCCACGACCTCTCTGGAATTGGTAATGGATGATAAAAACCACTGTTATGTTGTCTTCCTTTTTCATATTGACAAATTCTGCATTTGTTCACAAACTTTTTCACTTCTTCTCTCATGCTCGGCCAATAATACAAATTACTCAGCTATGCAAATGTCTTATCATGACCAAAATGTCCAGCTAAACCTTCACTATGTTTCTCTTTCAGTAGGTTGTCTCTCATTGAGCATTTTGTAGTGAATAATTGGCTTCTCTTGAACAATAATCCATCCTGGATCAAATATTCATTCCATGGGCTTCTGTCTCCCAACAAAGGATTCTTGCATGCCTCATAAGCTTCTTTGAAATATGCATCTTCTTTATACATCTCCTTGAGGTGTTCAAACCCCAAGGTCTCCACTTGGAATTCCTGTACAATCACACTCCTCTTGCTCAAAGCATTTGCAACTTTGTTAGCAGTTCCAACAATGTGTTTAATAACAAAAGTAAAATTCTGCATAAATTCTACCCATTTTGCATGTTTCTGATTCAAATTTTCTTGCCTAGTAATAAATTGCAAAGCTTGATTATCACTGTACAAGAAAAATTATTTAGGAATTAGACAGTGCCTCCATTGTTTTAGAGCTAGAATCACTACATAAAATTCCTTGTCATGCGTGGAATACTTCTTCTTGATTTCATTCAATTTCTCACTGAAATAAGCAATTGGCTTATTGTCCTAGCTTAATACTACTCCAATAGCTAATCCACTTGCATCGCATCTCACCTGAAATGTTTTTCCAAAATCTGGTAAGACTAGAATTGGCTACTCCGTGATCTTCTCCTTCAACACTTTGAAACTTTTTTCATCTTCCTCTGTTCAACTAAAGGACTTTTGTTTCTTCTTCACAGTGTCCAGTATGGGTGCACATATGCCACTGAAATTTCTGATAAATTTCCTATAAAATCTTGCTAACCCATGAAAAATTCTTACTTCGAATATGCTGCTTGGTGATGGCCATTCTCTGATCGCCCCCACTTTTTCTGGGTCCATATTCAATTCATTCGAAGAGATTACGAAACCCAAATATATGAGCTCCTTCTTCATAAAAGAAAATTTCTTCAGATTTATCAACAACTTCTCTTGCTACAACCTTTCCATTACTGATGTCAAATGTCTTAAGTGTTCTTCTTTTGTCTTACTAAAGATTGGTATGTCATCCAGATATACTATGAAAAATTTTCCTATGAAGTCTTTCAACACTTCATTAGTCAATCTCATAAATGTGCTTGGTACATTTGTCAACCCAAACATCATGACCATCCATTCAAACAATCCTTCGTTTTTATTGAATGTTGTTTTCCATTCATCTCCCTCTCTCATTCATATTTGATGATATCCACTCTTCAAGTCTATCTTGGAAAAAGAGCTTGATCCACTCAATGAGTCCATCAAATCATCCATCCTCGGTAAAGGAAATCTGTACCTAATGGTTATCTTGTTGATGGTTCATGAATCTGTACACATTCTCCATCCTCCATCTTTCTTTGGACTTAATATAGTTGGTACTGCACATGGGCTTAGGATTTCCCTGACTAAAAATTTGTCCAACAACTCCTGGACTTGATTATTGACCTCCTCATTCTCTCTAGGTGTCAACCTATACGCTTCTTTGTTTGGTAAAATAGCTTCTGGAATAAGGTCAATATGATTGCTTATACTCCTAATGGGTGGCAATGAGTGTGGTAACTCATCCACAACTATATCAACAAAGTTTTCTAACAGTTCCTAGATTTCTACAGGCAAGTCTTCTATAGAAGTATTTGCAAGGATAACTCTCGGTTTCCTCACTACAATAAACTTCATTTCTTTCTCCTTCTTGACTTCATTCAAGAGTTCCTTCCCACTCATGAGAAGTATGCTTGAACTAGCTTCTCTCTTTTTCTCTTTGTCTTCTATGGGAAACAACATATGTGTCCTACCATTCTTTTCTAGAGTAT
>JASDQU010011793.1:126417-136666 GCA_032191745.1 Picea mariana
TAAAGGAAGGAGTTTCCTTTTGCCTTCAAACAGTTGACACTGGTGACATGTTGTTACCTTCTGATGCACATCTGTGAACAAGGTGGGCCAGTAAAATCCAGCTCTGAGTATTTTGTTGGCTGTAACCTTCCAGTTCAAATGGCCACCACATTCCCCTACATGAAACTCCTACAACACTTTATCAGCTTCATCTTTTAGTAAACAATTTAACAGAATGCCTGCAGGGTTTTTCCAATATAAATTTCCTTCTAGAATACAGAATTTCGAAGCCTTCAACTTTAAAAATCTAGCTTTAGTCTTAGTTAAACCAGGGGGATCTTGTAAATTTTGTAAAACGAATATAAGGTCTGCATACCATGGAGAGTTGAGAAATACCTCTTTAATGTTTGGAGTCGCCATCTCACCATGTTCATCTACAACGTCTAGAAAATTAATGTCAAGAGCTTGGAAGTTAGATTCAGCCATTAATTTATCAAGGCCTTGGCCTTTGATTAGTTTGGTGGGCTTAATCCCGATATCGTATTCTAAAATGACAACAATCCATTTTCCCCTTCTTCCATCAGGGTTGTCCTGTGTTAGAATATCTTTTACTACCACGTTCAGAACATAAGCTATGGTGTGGGAATGAAGAATGCAGACCCTAAAGTCTTTTATATCTTTTACCAAAGCAAAAGCTTGCTTCTCCATGATATTGTAATTCAGGGAAGCATCTCTTAGAGCTTTGCTGAAGAAAGCTATGGGTTGTTCATACCCTTCACTGTTCTTCTGAAGTAATACCGCTGCTATAGTATGTTCAGAAGCGAAAGAAAAAAGATAAAAATCTTTAGTGAAATCGAGACTGATCAATACTGGGGCTTTTGTGAGTGCTCGCTTGACTTGATCGAAGGATTGTCTGGACTTAGAATCCCATTTTATTTTTATGTCCTTTTTAAGCATGTTTGTAATGTTTCAGAGGAGTTCAGCCAGATTTGGAATGAATCTTCACAAAAAGTTAATCTGCCCTATAAAAGACTGTAGTTCTTTGAGGTTTCTTGGGTGTTCTAACTTTAGTATGGCCTCGATTCTACTGGGGTCTATTCTGATTCCATATTTAGAGATAATGTGTCCCAGCAGTTTTCCTTCTTCTAACCCAAAGAGACACTTCTTAGGATTTAGCGAAATCCCAAACCTTCTACATTTCTCGAACACTCGTCTAAGGTGTCGTAGGTGTTCATCATCAGATTTGGAAAACACAGTCACATCATCTAAGTAAATGACAATAAACTTACTCGATTCTTCCACAAAGGCAATATCCATGGCCCTATGAAACATGGCTCCTGCATTCATCAGACCAAAAGGCATCTTCACGTACATGAAAGTGCCCCATGGTGTGGTAAAAGAAGTTTTATCTTGATCGTCTGGGTGAACTAGGACCTGGTTGTAGCCTGAGAAACCATCTAATAGAGATATCCTACTGGACCCAACCACTCTTTGCAGGAGGTGGTCCATTTTCAGTAATGGGTAATTATCTTTCAGGGATACTTTGTTCAGATTTTGAAAATCAATACAGAGCCTGATTTCTCCGGTTTTCTTCCGTGTAGGGACTAACTTAGAAACCCACTTAGAGAAACATAGAGGAACGATGATCTTGGCATCATACATTTTCTTGATTTCTTTTTCTATCAGAGGGAGAAACTTGGGATTTATCTTCCTAAGTTTCTGCCTAAATGGTTTTTGGTCTTCCTTTATGGGAATCCTGTGTTGTATGATACTAGTATCATAGGCTTTCAAATCTTCATAGCCCCAGGCAAAAGCATCTGAATAATCTTTGAATAGCTCAATGTATTTGAGCTTTTGTTCTGGGGATAAAGATTTGGACAGTTTGACCATCCTAGGCTTCTCTTCAGTCCCTATGTTACAGTCCTCTACCTCTTGTCCATGAGCTTCTATTTTTGGTTTCTTAGCTACATCGTTACTGTCGAACAGGTCTTCTAAAGGAACAAGACCTCTAGGTAAAACATTTTTTTTCAACTGTAAAACATCCATTTCATCATCCTCTAACTTCCTAGAATCAACTGTATCTACTCCTAAATCTACAGTATTTACACTATCTATTTCAAAATCAGAATTATTTACATTTTCATCTTCATTTTCTACATCTATATTTGTACATTCAAAATCGTTCTTGCATTGCAGAAAATCCTCTATTTGGTCATCATTTCCAAACACTTGCCAATACCTAATATTATCGGGAACCGTCGGTCTGCATTTCACCTCCACAGTGTATGGGCGAGTTTGGCGAAAAGGAATCTTACATGAGGCTGCTGACGTAGCCAATCCGTCAGCCAGAATATTCTGTCCTTTCGGCATTACCTGCAAGTCAACCTCATTAAAACACTTCAAAGCATCAAGAACAACATTCCTATAGGCTCTAAGGCACGGGTGTTTTGCAGCATACTCACCTTTAATCTGCTTGATAATTAATTCAGAGTCACCCCTTACCATTATCTGCTTAGCACCAACTTTTTTCAACAGCTTCAGACCGAGCATTAAAGATTCATATTCGGCAACATTGTTAGTGCACTGGAAATTTAATTTGTAGGAATGATTTTCTGAATACCTTTTTTGATGATTATGCAGTCAGACTCCGGCTCTTGCTCCTTCTTTAGTCACAGCTCCATCGAAATCCATACTCCAGAAATCGGTGGGGAATTCTTCAGTGATTACGTTTTTCATCTTTGCTACCTCACCAATCTCTGGATCTTCATCTAGACTAAATACTTCTTCCATCAGCTGAGTATCTTTCTCTTTTGTATCACCATCATTGTACAAGATGAATGAATCTAAATCAAAATGAGCAGAGTGAAGGGGGTAATTGTGAGGTTTCTCCTGACTACTAACCATGTACTTCATCAGTGTTTCTCTTTATAACCTCCTCTGTTGTGCGAACACTGGGATAGTGGCATAAGACATATCCAGCTGTAGGGTTCCTTTCAACTTAGCTCCCCAAGACTAGGATAGCAACATTCCATACTTAGGCGGGATGTCTGCAACCACCACGTCCATTACCATGCTTTTTGAAGGGATCTAAACCAGGGTGATGCATAGGTCTTTGATCAAACCAATACATTTGACTTTGTTGGAGTCAAATGAATGTAAATCCTTGTATGGTCTAGTGACCTCCAGTCCCAGTTTTTCCATTACTGCTTTAGGCATCAGATTATGTGAGGAACCTGAGTCCAACATAACGTTATGCAATATCAAATCATGTAGGTTTAAACTGATGTAAAAAGGAGCTACATCACCGATATCGTCTCGACCGTCTACTTCAGGTCCGAAAAGGAGTTCAGGATGATCGTCAGTAAGGTTCACAGTGTCTGAATGAGTCACTGATCCAATAGTCAAGGCCTTGGTTCCTATGTCAGGTTCAATTGCCAATGCTTTTATTACCTGTGAATGATACCCGTCTCTGTTCATCAACTCTGTAAGTGGGATGGGAATTTTTATTTTTGCCAATTCCCCTTCAAGGATAAAGGGTGTAAGAGCTCTGCCTTGGCTCATAGGTTCTGATTTGTCCATCATTTTCTTTGGCTCAGAAGTACTCAGCGGGTTAACATGTGAAGCATCAGGTTGTGATGGTCTTTTCAGAATAGTGATGTTTTTCTTCAAAGGAGCGTCAGTTTTACACTTATCAGAAATTTTCTCGGCAGTAGTCTTCTCAGGAGTCTTCTCAGTAGGAGGTTCAGGGGTTTTCTTGGTTTCAACTGTCTTCTGTGTTTCAGTCGTCTTCTTGGAAGAAGTCCCTTCTGTCTTTGAACTTCCTTTTGTCTTCTTGCTACGCAGATTGTACTGTCAATGTACTTCCAAAATGGCATTCTCAAAGGCTTGTTTTTCCGCATCTTTGGATTCTTCACTTACCTTTGTTTGATTTAGCAGAAAGAATTCCTGCTCTTCTTGAGTAAGTAAAATGGCCTCATTGTCGTGAATGCCCATAAGGTTGATGTGCATGTCCTCCAATTCTTCAATCACTTCTTCCCCTTCATCAGCGTAGTTTTCTTGCAGGGGAGGTCTAATCTGTTGATCTGGGCCCCTCTGCTCTCTTTGATCCCGAGGATCTCTCTGTCTGATCTGAGGAGGATTTCTCCTAAAATTGGGGTTCCGAATCAGAGGTGCAGGTGTGTTGTCTCTCAGAGGATTTCTATCTGACACATTCACTCTTTCTAGCAATAGTTCCAAATTTTTGACTACAGAATCCCATTTGGAGTCACTGGTTGACATGGAAGGTTCTTCTTTGATCGTGACTCTCCTTTCTGACCTCTGACGGGCCCTCTTAGCCAACAGATTGGCCTCCACACTAATAGCACTTTTCTGCATGTCCTCTAGGGTGGCAGCATTTCTTTCTCTTAATTGGTAAGACATGTCAGCATCAAATCCATCAGGGAATTTAATCAACGCCAAACCCTGTGGAGGTTTGATTTCCGTTGGGATTGCATTATAAAGGTTGTTAAAGCGGGTGCAATAGTCTTGAACCGTCTCGCCTTGATTTCTTTTTATATTCTCATATTTTGACAGTATTTGGAGAGGGTTTTTCTTTACCTCCCATCTGTCAAGAAAACTTCTTTGGAACGAAACAAGGTCAGGAACTGAGGCGGCAGGTAAAGCTTTGAACCATTTCTTGACATCTCCTGTCAGACTTTGGGCAAACAGTCGCATTTGAACGTTTGCCTCGTCAACTTCATGCAGGTCGAAATAGTCATTCATTTTATCCACATGTTGTTGGGCGTTTAGAGGTCCAGTTGCATCGAACTATGGAAGTCTTGTTTGGTAGTCTTGGGCCATGGCATGTAGCGGCGCAGCCAACACCAACGGAGCATATCGAGCTGCCATGATGGGTGGAAAAGGTGGAACGACAATCTGGATGGTCGGCGAGGTAGCGACGGAAGATGAGGGTGAGGAAGGACTGAACGGTACTGAGGTAGTGATTTGTAGTTTAGTCTTGGGAGACAAAACTTCTGGGGTTCAGGGTTGCAACACCGTTGGGTCAAAAACTAGTCCAGACACAAAACTGTCGGATCGTGTTCTAACCAGACTTCTAGGTGGAGAGGTATCAAGATCAAGGTTTTGAGAGGTAACGGGTTTTCCTGAAAAAGAAGGTGACTTATGCAGAGAAGTATGACTCCCTGAGCCGGCAGCCGAGGCCTTTCGCCTGAGTAAATGTTCGGGGTTATCTATCACTATTGCAAGTTCTGGGTCGGGATGAGATCGAGTGTGAACTTTCTTGAAAGCCAAAACTATTTTTTGGTTTTTATATATATATATTTTTAATTTTGTAAGTCTGAAAGTAATACGTACAAAGTTTGATCAACCTCTAACCTTACTTTCTTCTTGGAATCAAACGTTCTTTTAGGGGAAAGAAAACGTGAAATTTTCAATTTTTAGTTCGTCCCCAGTGGAGTCGCCATTATGTTAGCACTTGGTAAATTTCCTAGAGGTTAAAATAGAAGAAATTTACAAAGGTAACTTTATCCAACCACTTTTAAAGCTGGGAATCTAGCCCTTCCAGCTTCAGAGAGGGATCTCTCTATATGATTTATCTTTGTTTTTAACTTTAGATGTTAGGCTAGGTAAAGAAACAAGTAGGTTTGGTTGTAAAAGTGTTTTGAATTGGTTGAGACAGCCTAAACCTCCATTGGGCTATGGGGTCTGTGTTAAAATAAACATGAGATACAAATCATAAATGCAAAAGAAATACTTCAACAAGGCGAGATAATACACTCACTCGATCTTCAATAATTTAAATGATGGACAGAAGAAAAGATGAGAAATATCATTCAACTAAGAAGCAGTTAAGAATTCCTTAATTGAAAACCTTAGAAGATAAACATTAAAACCTTTAAATTCGGAAACAGGATATCTAGGATAAATCCTGCAACATGCGTTACTTTTAAAGATTAGTTTCAGAAAACAATATGATCACAAAGCAAAGAAAACATTCAACTAATAGAAAAATGTCACCAGTGAATACACGCAAGAATCCTGTAAAAGTGTTTCCTCTTTATTAATGGCAGATCTCTTCAAAAATAGTTACAGTCTGATAGCATCAGGGTGTAAAGATATACAACCCTCAATACTTCGAAAGGTGAAGTATTTATAATTCAAATTACAAATGTTCCTATCATAACTGATCAGGACGTGCTCATTCTATTTTTATCCTAACTGATTTAACTAATCAAAACTGCTTGATGACTCGGTACAACTGCATGCGAAACTTTTGGGGTAGGCCATTGGCGAGGTTCCTGTGTAACCTCTTCTGACTGGACAGGTGACTAGACCGGGACAGCTCAGCTGCTAATCGAGAAGATCACAGAGCTCCTCCCATCTGATCTGACTAGGCACATTGACTTTGATTAATCTCCGATACACTTCATCCATTTCCGTATATTTGGCAAACATGGGCTTTGTGAGGAAAATGTATCGAATCTCATATTGGATACTGATGTCCAATTGAAGAGCGTCCAGGAATGCTTTACTAGTGATGCTCCCTTGTATGCCAACAAACTTCGAACTGTCTTTAGACACTTCAGACAATTTCTTTTTATAATCTGGGAGTGTCATTAATTTATCATTAATGACTTTCAGACCGGGGAGACCCTTTTTCTGGAGAGCTTTGATCTTGTTGAAGAACCTTTGTACTCCTTGGTCCATGACCTGAACCTTTTCTTCTAGCTGAAGCATTAGACTTCTCTTAGTCAAAACCCTTTTTACCTCAATTATGGTCTCTGTTCTATCCTCGATCTTCAGTTCCTCTAGCTCTTCTCTGTTCTTAGAATTTAAGAATCTGATGATCTCATTTGCTTGTGTGGGCATGTCTCCCAAATCTATTCTAATCTTCTCAATGGCCTGTTGGATCCTCTGGACCAACTCATTTTGTTCAAACATAATCTAGATCATTGGCCATATTTCATTTATGGACTTTATGATGTCTGTCCATACATTCTCTTTGACCTCAGCCAAAGTCTTCCCTGCCACTGTTTGTTTTTGGAGCTGTTGTAGTTCCTTCCTTAGCTGCTCAGTTACCTATTTCTCTTTGGAGAGACTGGACTAGAAAGAATTTTTGAGTTCCTGGAGGTTCTCAACTTCTTTCTTAAGCCTGCTGATTTCATTTTCTTGTAAGTTCATCTTTTCCAGGGATTTGGTGAGATCAGTTGTTCCCTCCTGTGATGTCATTGGTGTTGATTATCGGATTGTTGTAACTATTGTAGTGCTCAATTTGGAAATGGGGATAGCACTCAATGGGATGCCTTCCATTGGCTTCATCTGTTCTTTCTCTTTCAATAATTTTTCCATCTCAGCTTCCATTTCCTTGAGTTGAGCATTCTGCTCCATGAGAAACTTTAGCATCTCATCCTTCTCAACTTCTTTCTCTGCTATCTCCTTCGCCTGTGAGTCCTCTGTGGGCGGGAGTTTCAGGTGTTTTCTTAAGGATGCGATGTCTGCATTATTTTTCTTTATCATCTCTTCTGTTGCTTTGATGTTCATAGGATGATAACCGATCTTGAGGATCAGCTCCTCCAATGTCTTGATTCTGTTGTCTTTTGCGAAAGATGATATTTTATCCAGCTTGAGTTGTGTCTGAGCATTATTCAGTGACACCTGAAATTTTTCTACAGAAGATGAAGCATGTGCCAATGTGTGGAAAACCATATCCCCTGTTTGTTTGTGCAGATCCATCTAATCTGCTAGATGTATGTCCTTCGCTTGGAATTCGAAGGTGGCCCTCTTGTAGTCTGAATCAATTTGGGATCCGGTACCTGTGCTTGGAGGTAGGCCATGTGCATCCTACCCTTCTCTGTGTCGAATGAAGACAACAATCTATGTTGCACAGTCGACGTTTGTTTCCGAAACTTGGCATAAGTGCTGCTAGTAAGGGTTAGATTCTTCTTCTTGATCATCTCATATTTCTCGAAGATGCCCAATTTAGGCCCAGTCTTGCCTTGTTGAGTATCTAAGGGGGAGTCCGAGGACTTCTTCGGCACAACTGTGGTGATCCCCTTATTCTGACTCGAGCCGAAAGGTGGGATGACCGTCTTGGTTACTGTGGTAGGCAGAACTTGTGATTCTTCAGTTGGACCAGGAAATGAGACTGTCTTGGGCCTCTTTGTGTGCAAATTGAACTCTTCAGAAGACACCTCCATGACAGGCGAAGATGAATCCTGTCAAGGCCTCTTTTATTTAGGGACCTGTGGTGTATAATTTGGTGTTACAGTGGTTGGGGGAACCTGTTGTTCCACTTCGATTAGTGTGTCAGGCACCCACACTGTCTGATTGGCAAATTTTTTGATCTCGGGCTTGGACTCATGCACATACGGGATATTTTTATTTTTCACCTGCATTTTTGAAATGATCCCACATGGATCATAGTGCCATGGGAAACTCATAAAGAATTTCATTTCTCTCAACATTCTATCCGCTTCCTCCCTGGCGCCTCGACTATTGCAGATGAAGGAGCCAATTTGCCTCTTGATTCTCAATTGCTGCTTCTTCTTCAGGGAAACAAAATGAATCTCATCTGAATTCATGATCTGTCTAATATACTCTACTGCAAAGATTCTTACTAGCACGTATTTGGGCATCTTGTAGGGTGCCAATTCGCATCTGAAAACTCTGATCTCGGTGTGGTTTTGATATAGGTACCAGTCTCCTGTCTTTGCATTGTCCGAGAGATGCAGAATTCTCTGGACTTCATCATTAATTCGTGGCTCAGGCATACCAGTCAGCATGCTTACCACAGGGTGGTAAAACTGATCAATAAATTCTTTGAAGTCGTATTCAGCAGAGTTATGCTTCAATAAAGATGTCTAGGCTGTGACTGGTTGTGGCCTTCCGTCTGCGTCCATTTTCTGCATTGAAAAATTGAACTTGTATGCTTGATAGAAAACGAACATGTAGACCAATATAGAAGAATATCTGAACATGACTTCCGTGCCAAAATTCACGAACTGTTCATGAATATTGTTGGCCAAGAAGGTACTGAAATCGAAATGGGTGGTGGGTTTTTCGTCAGCGGAGAGAATGGATAGAAAATTTAGAATGGGCTCATCTACCCACTGGTCGAAATAGTATCCTAATAGAGCGCAAAGGGAAGAAATGATCTGCTTTCCCTTGGTTGAGAACATGGATGATGGGTAAGGTGGATTGGTGGAAGGGAGTTGAGCAGAGGTGGGAAGGAACAACTCAAAAATTTGAGCTCTCTGCGGAAAGGTCATCTTTTGGTACAGCTCTGTAAGGATCTCTAGGTCGAAAGGAGAGACGGAATCTGCACGAGGAATCTGCATCATTTGGTCGATGTCTTTGAGAGTGATGAAAAAGAGGACATGTCCAGATGATGAAACGATGGCCCTTTGGTCGGGAATATAATGGGCTTGGCATTTGATGGCGAATTCGGGAAAGGGGTTTATCTGGGGAAATAGGTACAGGGGCAAATTAGACTCCTAGAGTCCAATCTCGTCGCTCTGGTCCAGGAACAATTTCTGGAGCCATGACTGTAGGTCTGAAAAATCGAAGTCGCAAATGGTATCTGCGATCAACCTGTCTTTATCCACCAAAGGGATTTTGTCCAGGTCAACAGGAGGAGGAAGAAAATGATTCTCTTCTCCTTCCGCTGGCCTTGGCTTTGGTGCCATCTCTGCAACAGTACCTGCAAAAAAATATGTTAGTGGGGTTGACTAACTGTGGATGAAGGCGATGGGGCAGCAATGGAGGAATAGATGTAAGTTTTATGGCGCGATGGATGAATAACGAATGAAAGGGGAATAATGGTAGTTTTATTCGAAACTGGGGTCGGTTAGACGCGGGAAATCGGTCAGCATGACAACGGGTATATTATCCAGTAATTAATGGACAACGGGCCACTTGGGGGTGATATGGCAGGTGACGGTGGTGAAAACGTATGGATGGGTGACATGGCTTCTAGGGATTGGAGGTAATTTGAAGTGAAAGTCGTAATAAGGGGCTGGTCATGAGTGAAAAGGGTGAAGGATTGACAACAGGGTTTGACAACAATTATGGGATGGGACACGACCTTGGGAACAAGTGGGACAAGTGGACCCAGTGGAGGATGACGTCCATGAGTGACGGGGCTGTCAGATAGAATGTGGGGGATGTGACTTGAGGACCGATAGGCTGACGCCACATATGACCAGGGGCCCACCGAAGGGAATATCCATTCCGGACCCCCCCCCCTCGGTTAAAGGTAGAACACCAGGGGGGG
>JASDQU010011793.1:146372-164085 GCA_032191745.1 Picea mariana
TGACATGCTGTTACTTTCTGATGTACATCTACAAACAGGGTGGGCCAGTAAAAACCAGCTATGAGTATTTTGTTGGCTGTAACCTTCCAGTTCAAATGGCCACCACATTCTCCTGCATGAAACTCCTGCAACACTTTATCAGCTTCATCTTTCAGTAAACAATTTAAAAGAATACTTGCAGGGTCTTTCTAATATAAATTTCCTTCTAGAAAACAGAATTTCAAAGCCTTCAACTTTAAAAATCTAGCTTTAGTCTTAGTTAAACCAGGGGGAGCTTGTAAATTTTGTAAAATGAATATAAGGTCTGCATACCATGGAGACTTAAGAAATACCTCTCTAACGTTTGGAGTCGCCATCTCACGTTGTTCATCAACAACGTCTAGAAAATTAATGTGAAGAGCTTGGAAGTTAGATTCAGCCATTAATTTAGCAAGGCCTTGGCCTTTGATTAGTTTGGTGGGCTTAATCTCGATATCGTATTCTAAAATGACAGCAATCCATTTTCCCCTTCTTTCATCAGGGTTGTCCTATGTTAGAATATATTTTACTACCGCGTTCGGAACATAAGCTATAGTGTGGGAATGGAGAATGTAGACCATGAAGTCTTTTATAGCTTTTACCAAAGCAAAAGCTTGCTTCTCCATGATATTGTAATTCAGGGCGGCATCCCTTAGAGATTTGTTGAAGAAAGCTATGGGCTGTTCATACCCTTCACTGTTCTTCTGCAGTAATACTGCTACTATAGTATGTTCAGAAGCGAAAGAAAAAAGATAAAAATCTTTAGTGAAATCGGGACTAATCAATACTGGGGCTTCTGTGAGTGCTCACTTGACTTGATCAAAGGATTGTCTAGACTCAGAATCCCATTTTATTTTTACGTCCTTTTTAAGCATGTTTGTAATGTTTCGGAGGAGTTCGGCCAGATTTGGAATGAATCTTCGCATAAAGTTAATCTTCCCTATAAAAGATTGTAGTTCTTTGAGGTTTCTTGGGTGTTCTAACTTTAGTATGGCCTCGATTCTACTGGGATCTATTTTGATTCCATCTTTAGAGATAATGTGTCCCAGCAGTTTGTCTTCTTCTAACCCAAAGAGACACTTCTTAGGATTTAGTGAAATCCCAAAACTTCTACATTTCTCGAACACTCATCTAAGGTGTCACAGGTGTTCATCATCAGATTTGGAAAACAAAGTCACATGATCTAAGTAAACTACAATAAACTTACCTGATTCTTCCATGAAGGCGATATCCATGGCCCTCTGAAACGTGGCTTCTGCATTCATCAGACCAAAAGGCATCTTCACATACATGAAAGTTCCCCATGGTGTGGTAAAAGCAGTTTTATCTTGATCGTCCGGGTGAACTAGGACCTGGTTGTAGCCTGAGAAACCATTTAACAGAGATATCCTACTGGACCCGACCACTCTTTGTAGGAGGTGGTCCATTTTTGGTAATGGGTAATTATCTTTCAGGGATACTTTGTTCACATTTCAAAAATCAATACAGAGCCTGATTTCTTCGATTTTCTTCTGTGTAGGGACTAAATTAGAAACCCACTTAGAGAAATGTAGAGGAACGATGATCTTGGCATCATACATTTTCTAGATTTCTTTTTCTATCAGAGGGATCAACTTGGGATTTATCCTCCTAAGTTTCTGCCTAAATGGTTTTTGGTCTTCCTTTATGGGAATCCTGTGTTGTATGATATTGGTATCATAGGATTTCAAATCTTCATAGCCCTAGGCAAAAACATCTGAATATTCTTTGAATAGCTCAATGTATTTGAGCTTTTGTTCTGGGGGTAAATATTTGGACAGTTTGACCATCCTAGGTTTCTCTTCAGTCCCTATGTTACATTCCTCTACCTCTTGTCCATGAGCTTCTATTTTTGGTTTGTTAGCTACATCATTACCGTCAAACAATTCTTCTAAAGGAACAAGACCTCTAGGTAAAACATTGCTTTCCAATTGTAAAACATCCATTTCATCATCCTCTAACTTCCCATAATCAACTGTATCTACTCCTGAATCTACAGTATTTACACTATCTATTTCAAAATCAGAATTATTTACATTCTCGTCTTCATTTTCTAAATCTATATTTGTACATTCAAAATCATTCTTGCATTGCAGAAAGTCCTCTATCTGATCATCATTTCCAAACACTTACCAGTACCTGATATTATCAGGAACTGTTAGTCTTCATTTCACCTCAACAGTGTATGGGTGAGTTTGGTGGAAAGGAATCTTGCAGGAGGCTGCTGACATAGCCAATCCGTCGGCTAGAATATTCTGTCCTCTCGGCATTACCTGCAAGTCAACCTCATTAAAACACTTCAAAGAATCAAGAATAGCATTCCTGTAGGCTCTAACGCACGGATGTTTAGCAGAGTACTCACCTTTGATTTGCTTGATAATTAATTAAGAATCACCCCTTACCATTATATGCTTAGCACCAACCTTTTTTAACAACTTCAAACCAAGCATTAAAGCTTCATACTCGGCAACATTGTTAGTGCACTGGAAATTTAATTTGTAGGAATGATTTTCAAAATACCTGTTTCGATGATTATGCAGCCAGACTCCAGCTCCTGCTCCTTTACTCACAGCTCCATCGAAATCCATACTCCAGAAATTGATGGGGAATTCTTCAGTGATTACTTTTTTCATCTTTGCTACCTCACCGATTTCTAGATCTTCATCTTGACTAGATACATCTTCCATCAGTTGAGTATCTTGCTCTTGCGTATCACCATCATTGTACAAGATGAATGAATCTAAATCAGAATGGGCAGAGTAAAGGGGGTAATTGTGTGGTTTCTCCTAACTACTGACCATGTACTTCATCAGTGTTTCTCTGTATAATCTCCTCTGTTGTCCAAACACTGGGATAGTGGCGTAAGACATATCCAGCTGCAGGGTTCCCTTCAACTTAGCTCCCCAAGACCGAGATAGCAACATTCCATACTTAGGCGAGATGTCTGCAACCACCATGTCCATTACCATGCTTTTTGAAGGGAGTTGAACCAGGGTGATGCATAGGTCTTTGATCAAACCAATACATTTGACTTTGCTGGAGTCGAATGAATGTAAATCCTTGTATGGTCTAGTGACCTCCAGTCCCAGTTTTTCCATTACTACTTTAGGCATAAAATTATGTGAGGCACCTAAGTCCAACATAGCGTTATGCAGTATCAAGTCGTGTATGTTTAAACTGATGTAAAAAGGACCTACATCACCGGTATCGTCTCGACCGTCTACCTCAAGTCCGAAAAGGAGTTCGGGATGATCGTCAGTAAGGCTCACAGTGTCTGAATGAGTCATTGACCTGATAGTCAAGGCCATAGTGCCAATATCAGGTTCAATAGCCAGTGCTTTTATTACCTGTGAACGATACCCGTCTCTGTTCATCAACTTTGTAAGTGGGATGGGAATTTTTATTTTTTCCAATTCCCCTTCAAGGCTAAAGGGTGTAAGAGCTCTGCCTTGACTCATAGGCTCCGATTTGTCTGTCATTTTCTTTGGCTCAGAAGTACTCGGCGGGTTAACATGTGAAGCATCAGGTTGTGATGGTATTTTCAGAATAGTGATGTTTTTCTTCAAAGGAGCGTCAACTTTACTCTTATCAACAATTTTCTCGGCAGTAGTCTTCTCAGGAGTCTTCTCAGTAGGAGGTTCAGGGGTTTTCTTGATTTCAACTGTCTTCTATGTTTCGGTCGTCTTCTTGGAAGAAGTCCCTTCTATCTTCGAACTTCCTTCTGTCTTCTTGCTACGCATATTGTACTGTCGATGTACTTCCAGAATAGCATTCTCAAAGGCCTGTTTTTCCGCATCTTCGGCTTCTTCACTTACCTTTGTTTGATTTAGCAGAAAGAGTTCCTACTCTTCTTGAGTAAGGAAAATGGCCTTGTTGTTGTGAATGCCCATAAGGTTGATGTGTGTGTCCTCCAATTCTTCAATCACTTCTCCCCCTTCATCATCATAGTTTTCTTGCAGGGGAGGTCCAATCTGCTGATCTGGGCCCCTCTGCTCTCTTTGATCCTGAGGATCTCTCTGTCTGATCTGAGGAGGATTTCCCCTAAAATTGGGGTTCTGAATCGGAGGTGCAGGTGTGTTTTCTCTCGGAGGATTTCTGTCTGACACATTCACTCTTTCTAGCAATAGTTCCAAATTTCTGACTACAGAATCCCATTTAGAGTCACTGGTTGACATGGAAGGTTCTTCTTTGATCGTGACTCTCCTTTCTGACCTCTGACGGGCCCTTTTAGCCAACAGATTAGCCTCCACACTAATAGCACTTTTCTACATGTGCTCTAAGGTGGCAGCATTTCTTTCTCTTAATTGGTAAGACATGTCATCATCAAATCCATCAGAGAATTTAATCAATGCCAAACCCTGTGGAGGTTTGATTTCCATTGGGATTGCATTATAAAGGTTGTTAAAGCGGGTGCAATAGTCTTGAACCGTCTCGCCTTGATTTCTTTTTATATTCTCATATTCTGACAGTATTTGGAGAGGGTTTTTCTTTACCTCCCATCTGTCAAGAAAACTTTTTTGGAACGAAACAAGGTCAGGAACTGAGGCGGCAGCTAAAGCTTTGAACCGTTTCTTGACATCTTCTGTTAGACTTTGGGCAAACAGTCGCATTTGAACGCCCGCCTCGTCAACTTCATGCAGGTCAAAATAGTCATTCATTTTATCCACATGTTGTTGGGCGTTTAGAGGTCCGATTGCATCGAACTGTGGAAGTCTTGTTTGGTAGTCTTGGGGCATGGCATGTAGCGGCACAACCAACACCAACGGAGCATATCAAGCTGCCATGATGGGTGGAAAAGGTGGAACGAAAATCTGGATGGTCGGCGAGGTAGCGACTGAAGATGAGGGTGAGGAGGGACTGAATGGTACTGAGGTAGTGATTTGTAGTTTAGTCTTGGGAGACAAAACTTCTGGGGTTAGGGTTTGCAACACAGTTGGGTCAAAAACTAGTCTAGACACAAAACTGTCAGACTATGTTCTAACTAGACTTCTAGGTGGAGAGGTATCAAAATCAAGGTTTTGAGAGGTAACGGGTTTTCCTGAAAAGGAAGGTGACTTATGGAGGGAAGTATGACTCTCTGAGCCAGCAGCCGAGGCCTTTCACCTGAGTAAATGACCAGTGTTATCTATCACTATTGCAAGTTCTGGGTCGGGATGAGATCGAGTGTGAACTTTCTTGGAAGCCAGAATTGTTTTTTGGTTTTTATATATATATATATATATATATTTTAATTTGGTGAGTTTGAAAATAATACGTACAAAGTTTGATCAACCTCTAACCTTACTTTCTTCTCGGAATCAACCGATCTTTTAGGGGAAAGAAAACGTGAAATTTTCAATTTTTAGTTGTCCCCAGTGGAGTCGCCATTATGCTAGCACTAGGTAAATTTCCTAGAGGTTGAAACAGAAGAAATCTACAAAGATAACTTTATCCAACCACTTTTAAAGCTAGGAATCTATCCCTTCCAGCTTCAGAGAGGGATCTCTCTATATGATTTAGCTTTGTTTTCTAACTTTAGATATTAGGCTAGGTAAAGGAACAGGTAAGTTTTCTTGTAAAAGTGTTTATGAATTGGTTGAGACAGTCTACACCTCCATTGGGCTATGGGGTCTGTGATAAAATAAACATGAGATACAAACCATAAACGCAAAATAAATACTTCAACAGGGCGAGATAATACACTCACTGGATCTTCAATAATTTAAATGATGGACAAAAGAAAAGATGAGAAAGATCATTCAACTAAGAAGCAGTTAAGAATTCCTTAATTGAGAACCTTAGAAGATAAACATTAAAATATTTCAAGTCGAAAACAGGGTATCTAAAATAAATCCTGCATCATACGTTAATTTTAAAGATTAGTTCCAGAAAACCATATGATCACAAAGCAAGAAAACATTCAACTTAGAGAAAAACGTCACCAGTGAATGCACACAAGAATCCTGTAAAGTGCTTCCTCTTTATTAATGGAAGATATCTTCAAAAATAGTTACAGTCTTATAGCTTCAGGGTGTAAAGATCAACAACCCTCAATACATTGAAAAGTGAAATATTTATAATTCAAATTACAAACGTTCCTGTCATAACTGACCAGGATGTGCTCATTCTATTTTTAGTCTAGTTAATTTAACTAATCAAAACTGCTTGGTGACTTGGTTCAACTGCATGCGAAATTTCTGGGGTAGGCCATTGGCGAGGTTCCTGTGTAACCTCTTCTAACTGGACAGGTGACTGGACCGGGATAGCTCAGCTACTAATCGAGAAGATCACAGAGCTCCTCCCATCTGATATGACTAGGCACAGTGACTTTGATTAATCTCCGATACACTTCATCCATTTCCGTATATTTGGAAAACGTGGGCTTTGTGAGGAAAATGTATCGAATCTCATGTTCGATACTGATGTCCAACTGAAGGGCGTCCGGGAATGATTTTCCAGTGATGCTCCCTTGTATGCCAGCAAACTTCGAACTGTCTTTAGACACTTTAGACAGTTTCTTTTTATAATCTAGGAGTGTCATTAATCTAGGTGGATAAATGGTATCTACGATCAACCTATCTTTATCCACCAAAGGAATTTTGTCCAGGTCAACAGGAGGAGGAAGAAAAGGATTCTCTTCTCCTTCCGCTGGCCTTGGCTTTGGCGCCATCTCTGCAATAGTACCTGCAATAAACAATATGTTAGTGGGGTCGACTGATTGTGGACGAAGGCGACGGGGCAGCAATGGAGGAATAGATGTAAGTTTTCTGGCGCGATGGATGAATAATGAATGAATGGGGAAAAACGGTAGTTTTATTTGAAACTAGGGTCGGTCAGACACGGGAAATCAGTCAGCACGACAACGGGTATATTATCCAGTAATTAATGGACAATGGGCCACTTGGGGGTGATATGGTAGGTGACGGTGGCCAAAACGTACGGATGGGTGACGTGGCTGATAGGGATTGGAAGTGAAAGTCATAATAAGGGGCTGATCATGAGTGAAGAGGGTGAAGGACTGATAACAGTGACTGACAACAGTTATGGGATGGGACACGACCTTGGGAACAAGTGGGACAAGTGGACCCAATGGAGGATGAAGTCCATGAGTGATGGGGCTGTCAGATAGCATGTGTGTGAGGGGACTTAAGGACCAATAGGCTTAGGCCATGTATGATCAGGGGCCTGCCCAAGGGAATATCCATTCCGGACCCCCCCCCCCTTGGTTAAAGGCAGAACACCAGAGGGGGTCCAGAATCCATTGTGATCCATTGATCTGCGCGCTTGCTTCCTGGCCGCAGATCTTAGCGCAATCCTTAATACTCATTCCGGACCCCCCCCCTCCATTAAAGTCAGAACGGACGGGGGGGTCCAGAATCCATTGTAGACCATTGATTTAAGTGCTCTATTCTTGTCCGTCTAGATGTGTGCTCCTGTTATTACCGATTCTGGACCCCCCCCCAGTTAAAAATAGAATGGTTGGAGGGGTCCGGAATGCGATGTGCACCGTAGATCTGAGCGCCATGATCTGGACCACTAATAAGTGTAGGAAATATAAATCATGGGTGGAAAAAGGATGTGCCAGGAAAACTTAGGGTAAGTGCCTTTTATGGGTTTTTCCAATCTTTTCACATAGACACCACCAAGGGAACACTATCTAAGTTATTGTTAGGCAATGGGGACATGGTGTAGCATATTCATCGGTCTGGTTTCATGGGTGGTGAAGCAAATGAAGTAGCTAACCAACATGCTAACCTATCTTCTGGGACAATTAACCCAGATTAGACTGTTGGGTTAAGAAATTACTCTACCTAAGGGCTATCTGACCAGGATTAGACAGTCTGGTAAGATTTATTCACTAATCTATCCTAAGGGCTATCTGACCAGGGTTAGACAGTCTGGTCAGATTTATTCACTAATCTATCAACATTAAAATTTAAAATAACTTGGCCATGCTTGAAAGGTATGGCCAAGTTACTATTATTGCATGGGGCTTTTCTTTTCAATTCTTTTATGCCCTCTTTTCTTTTACTATTTTTATTTCTTTTTCTTTTTTCTCTTTTCTTTTTCTTTTTCTTTTTCCTTTTTCCTTTTCTTTTTCTTTTTCTTTTTCTTTTTTCTTTTTTCTTTTCTTTTTCTCAAATTATTTGCAAAATGAAAAATCATTTGTCAATAAAAACAACAGATATAGATAATAAACAAGTCATCAATTGATTCCCATAATTTATGGGGTGATAACATACCATACGTGGGTCCCTCCACTAGTTGATCAAATAGGTAAGAGGGGTTCTCAACAAAATTCCCAAATCCATGACTCTCATCACTTTGTAACTTCGACATTTGGGTATTTTTGTGCTACATCTTAGTTATCTCGAAGTAGTCATCACTGGACTTACCTCAGTGTAGATCCAATGACCAGGGAACTCCTAAATACCTTCGGATCTACAACTCTCTTTACTTCATGATTGGTAAATGGAGCAGGGTTTAATGGTGGGACAAGTCTATTTTTCCCAGTTAGGGAAACCTCTAGACGTCGGTTAATGTCGTGGTTAACCATAAAAAAAAATTTCCTTTGTCCGATTTTCAAATGGTAAGGTCATAATAATCCAGAGTTCCAAAATCTTGGAATTTCAAAGCCATAAAATCTTATCTCTTTTCGGGCTTAGTGCAGGGTTCCCAGACCTTGGTCATATGGGTCCTCCAAAAATTCTCTTGGGATACACGCTAATATCTTAACCATGACTCGGTTAATTTCATGGGAATGATCCCTCAGTCACATATTTGAAGGTTCTAAAGGAGGTTTCCTCCTTCCACTGAGTCTGAACTTGGCATTTCCGTGAAGGTAGATTTGAGAGGTCAGGACTTAAGAATTATAGTTAATCCTACCCTGATTCTATTGCAAACTCACATCCCATAAATCTCTATATTCTAAGCTGAGGTAAACAAAATACCATTCAACGTCATGGATTCAAAAAGAGACAACACATATTTATACCTTAATCATTCAATACATAACTTAGTCATAGACATATATATATATATTCAATCATCATTTCCATTTCAATACATAGAGTATGAAAATACTAATAAAAAACCATAAATCGTGAAGTGACTTCTGAAAGGAGTGCATGTTTCCACCGAACCGTAGGCACAACCAATCCTAAACGAATTTACCATTGGTTTCCCCCTAGCTAGACAATGATTCTCTGAGAGAAACTCTTTGTTATTTCTCTGTGATAGTCAACGACGAAGGTTACTCTCCTCCTCTCACTGGATCTTGGCAACCATTTTTCTCTGTAAAAAGTAAGGAGGTCTGCACGAGTACTTCCATAGTCACTCATCAGCCCTATTTATCATATTGGAATGAAAATGTTGCCAACATCTTCTTGCATCCAGAACGAGCTTGTTTCTTAGTTCTCCTTCTGTTAGGGTCCTAACCTGCACATAGGTAGAGAAATATATTCGGATGTAATAAAGGTCAATATTAATAAGGCCTTTCATTAAAATAGAATAAGGTGGATGTAAGAAGACCTAATAGAATATTCCGTTTCTAGAAGGATCTTCCTCTAGATGCTTCTCTTGATAGACATATTTAGTATAAATAAGGGTCAAGGGTATGAAAACCCTATCTTGGAGATTATTGTGATAGAGCCCTGCTCAACTGGAGGTTGCCCCCTCGAAGAGGCCCGTGAACATTGCTTTCTGAATCAAAGTGTTATTTTTGTTATTGTTATTATATCATTTCTGTGTTATTGTAGAGATTATGCTGGTTATATTACTGTTATTCTTCCATTTCTAGCATTTTACTTTTGTTCTGCATACTTTTTATATCTGGTATATTACAAGTGGTATCAGAGAACTTTCCTTGGCAGAAATTGTGGGAAATGTTTTTCAGGGTAGAGACGTATTCCAACATCTTTAATCCATAGAGATCTGTCGTTACATGCATAAACCCATGGTTGAGGGATTCATACACGCAGGAAATACAAGTGGTACCCCTTCAAGTGGTAGCGCATCAGACAACACTTATGTATGGATCGGCCTAGATTTCTTGAAGCCCTCTTTAGATAAACTGATTGGCCGCTTGACTTCTATAGTGCCACCGAGAACAACACTTGGGAAGATAATCTCTAGTACATGGGTAGTCGGGTAGTACAGCTAAGGGTACAGTCTATCCTCCTTAGTTAGTACCCTGAGATTTTGGACCGAGTACTATTGTTGGACCCCGCACGTATATCATAGAGCTATAGCACAGGGAAAACCCTTGTCTGTAGAACCCTTGAATACCTAACCCTTGGGGGACACAAACATAAACAAATTAAAATAGACAAGATCTGTTGCTGTGCAACTGTGTTCGAGTTTCCAAATCACTACACTTTTCTTACTGGTTAAGCATTTGGGGATTTCAACGTTGCAGTATTCTTCCGACCGGAGTATAACTCCATGGGTGTAAATTTTTTCACCATTATTTGAGACCTATTCCATTGGATTCATCTCTTCTCCCTTATCACATTCATCCATATCATTTTTCGAAAAAAAAATTTACCCCGCCCGCCCCTTTTCAGTTCACCCATCCTCATGGCCCATACCCGTAGCCAAGACCTGGAAGCTCACTTCAACACCTTGCAATCTGGTCTCCTCGAGACCCAAAAAGAAGTGAAACAACTCAGTTCCAATGTTGCCTCCATCAATACATCCATCAATACAACCATAAATACAACCATGCAGTCCTCAATGGAGGAATTCAAACAAGAAATGACCACCCAGCTTGAATCTGTATTTGCATCACTCTGCACCAAACTGAAGATCCCTATAGATGACCCTTTCTCTGACACACCTCTAAATATTGAAAGTGAACATTCCTCCCATTCCCATACCTTTCAACACCATCACTTTCAATGTGACCTATGTCTTCCACCGGTGGATGTGACCAAATTTGATGGCTCAGACCCCACTGGTTGGGTAACCCAAATGGAACATTATTTCTCTTTATATGGCATTATAGATGACTTGGCCAAAATCCAATATGGTGTTCTCCATCTAGATCAAGAACGTTGGCAATGGTGGCAATGGAGAAAAACTTCTCGTCAAGGGTATATTTCTTGGACACAATTTGTGACTGAGCTTTATGAATGTTTTGACACTGACACCAACCATTTGGGCCGTTTGACAAAGTTGAAACAATTAGGAACAATAGAAGACTTCATAGCTACCTTTGAGTGCCTCGATTTTTGAACATAGGGCATGACTAATGCTTTCTTTCGAGAGTGTTTTATCAGTGGCCTCAAGGATGAGATTCAAGCCCATGTCCTCATGGCTCGACCTTCAATTTGGGTGGAGGCTACTAAAAAATATATAGAAGCACAACAGGTTGTATCCTCTCAAAACTGTAAACCCTCCTTTATCCCTCACCCTAAACCCATAAATCCCACTACTCCCTCCGCCCCATTAAAGATCCAAAAATTGACCAGGGATGAAATGGTTGAATGCCAACTCAAAGGCCTTTGTTATAATTGTGATGACAAATATTTCCCGGGCCACAAGTGTAAGGAACAAAATCTTTTTATGGCCATCATTGAGGATATTTCGAAAGAGGATGTTGAAACTTCCCTTATGTCTGAGTCACCTGAAATCATTGACATAACCTCTCCCTCAGACCCTCCCGAAGTGGAACTAATCATTTCCCTCAATGCTCTCACTAGCTTCTCCGCCCCCCAAACCCTTAAGTTAATCGGTTACATCAAGCATCAGAAGGTCATCATTATGGTTGATGGTGGAAGAACCCATACTTTTATTCATCACTGCATTTCCCAAGAAACTCATTGCTACATCCATGCCGTCAACAATTTCCAAATCATGATTTCCAATGGTGGTTACATGAAATGTGGAGGGCACTGTGAAAATGTGAGTCTCCAAATCGGTGACTAGCACCTAAAATCCCATATGTTTGCTATCGACATGGACGGTTGTGACATTGTGTTGGGTGTAGATTGGTTAAGGACTTTGGGTCCCATTCTCATGGATTTTAAGGAATTAACCATACAATTCGACCAGGAAGACCACCAATATAAATTCCAAGGCATCACTGCTGGTTCACCTAAGGTCATTAGTTCCCATCGCATGGAAAAGATGCTCAAAAAAGGTCATTCTGGTGTCATTGCCCAAGTCCATGCCATACAAGCAACAGAGACACCCCAAGTGCCACAAGACCTCCAAGCCCTCCTTTCTAAACATCCAATGGTATTTTCCACTCCCCAAGGACTCCCTCCTTCCCATGGTGTTCATGATCATTCCATTCCCCTTGTACCCGGAATCCTTCCTCCCAATATCCATCTGTATTGCCACCGCTTTTCACAAAAAAATGAAATTGAGAAAATGGTCCAGGAACTCCTTAATGTAGGCATTATCTTCCCTAGTATGAGCCCTTACTCTTCTCATGTAGTCATGGTCCTGAAGAAAGAAGGTTCTTGGAGAATCTTTCCTGACTTCCGTGCCCTCAACAAACTGACCATTAAAGACAAATTTCCCATTCCTATCATTGATGACCTCCTGGATGAATTGAGTGGAACCCAATTCTTTACTAAATTTGATCTTTTCTCAGGCTATCACCAGATATGTATGAAAGAGGCAGAAATTCCCAAGATGACCTTTCGAACTCATGAGGGCCACTATGAGTTTTTGTTCATGCCCTTTGGCTTGTGTAATGCCCCCTCCACCTTCCAAAGCCTCATGAATCCTGTATTCCATCCCTTTCTCTGTCATTTTGTCTTAGTTTTATTTGATGATATCCTCATCTATATCAAAACCTGGACAGACTATCTTACTCATGTGGATCAAGTTCTCCATCTACTCTCTCAGCACCAACTTTTCCTAAAACAATCTAAATGTGCTTTTGGTGCCTCGGAAGTAGAATACTTGGGTCATATAGTTGGCAAGGATGGTGTCAGGGTGGATCCAAAAAAGATTGAAGCTATGCAAGACTGGATGCACCTAAAGACTCTCAAAAGCTTGCGTGGATTTTTGGGCTTAAAAGGGTATTATTGCAAGTTTGTTAAGAATTATGGAAAGATTGCAACACCTCTCACTTCTCTCCTCAAAAATAAATCTTTCACTTGGACTCCAGCCACTGCTCAAGCTTTCCAAACCTTGAAGATGGCCATGTGCACCAATCTGGTTCTAGCCCTTCTTGATTTCACAAAGACCTTTGTGTTGGAATGTGGTGCCTCAAGGAAAGGAGTCAGTGTTGTCCTTATGCAAGAGGGTCGACCTTTGGCCTTCACTAGGAAGCAACTATCTGAAAGGAATATAGGAAAACCCATCTATGAAAAGGAAATGTTGGTTATTGTGCATGTTGTTGATCTGTGGAGCCCTTATCTCTTGGGGCAACGTTTCCAAATTAAGACAGACCATCAAAGCCTCAAGTACTTTCTGGAACAACACATTTCCTCCCTGGAGCAACAAAAATGGGTGACTAAGCTCTTTGTATATGATTATGAGATCATTTACAAGAAAGGCAAAGAAAATGTGGTGGTGAATGCATTGTCCCGAAAATATGAAGAAGAAGGATCCCTTTTTTCTCTTTCCTTCATTGTACCAGATTGGCTCCAAGCTGTTCGCCAGGAATGGCTACAAGATCCCAAAAGTTCGCATCCGATCCAACAATTACAGACCAATGCTCCAGCTCCCCTGGTGTACTCTTGGCTCTAGGATGAGCTTTGATACAAAGGTTGTTTGTATTTAAGTAAACAATCAAATATTAAATCCATGGTACTTTCTGAGCTTCATGTTACACCCACAGCAGGGCACTCCGGGTTCACCAAAACCTATGACAGGGTCAAATGTTCTTTTTTCTGGGATGGTATGAAAAAAGACATCCATAATTTTGTCGCTGAACGTGATGTGTGTCAATGCAGCAAGGGAGAAACAATCAAATCTTCGATCAAACTACAACTGCTTCCGATTCCACCTGCTATTTGGAAGGATATCTTTATGGACTTTATTACCGGCTTACCCAAATCGAAAAATAAATCAATCATAATGGTGGTTGTGGATCGCCTTTCCAAGTATTCTCATTTCTACGCTCTTCAACACCCATTTACTGCATCCATGGTGGCTCAAATTTTCATGGAACAGGTCTTCAAGCTTCATGGCGTGCCGCACTCTATTGTTTCTGACCGTGACCCAAATTTCACAAGCAATTTTTGGCAAGAACTATTCAAGCTACAAGGCACCCAATAGCATCTCAGCACAGCTTATCATCCCCAGAATGATGGTCAAATGGAAGTTGTCAACAAGTGTTTCGAAACATATCTGAGGTGTTTTTCCTCTGAAAAGAAAAATCAGTGGGCTCAATGGTTACCCCTAGCTGAATGGTGGTACAACACTTCCTACCATACAACTACACGCATGACTCCTTTTGAAGCCGTATATGGACAGAAGCCACCTTCAGTTCTCTCATACTTACTGGTTACCTCTAAGGTCCAGGCGGTTGACCAAACACTTACAGTTCGAGAGGATATTCTTCATACCCTCAAAGAGAACTTGGTCATGGCATAGAATCGCATGAAGCAACAAGTAGATCAAGGTTGCTCTGAACGTCAATTTGCAGAAGGGGATCAGGTGTTTCTATGACTGCAACCATACAAACAAACTTCCCTCAAGGCCGATCATTTTCAGAAGCTAGCACCCCTTCGAACTAGAGAGTTGCAAGCGCTATTTTTCTCTTCTTAATATTTTTCCCTCGATTATGCTTTCTCGAAAATTTGTCTCTGCCCAAGAAATTACCACTTTTCTTTCCTTCCTCAGCAAGGTTGCATGGCTCCAAATCCCTAGCTCATGGTCAAGTCTAGAAGCCCTTCCATATGGGTACTCTTTCCCATCTCCTCATTAACTCTTGAGGAGGAATTTTCCAACTACCGTCCTAACTGGTAATTCATGTCTGTCTCAGAGGATTGTTCTAGGTCTAAGCAATTAAATTCAGTAAGGTATTGGTTTGGTGGGGGTCATCTCAACCATTTTTGGTTCCCCACACAATCTCTCTCATAGAACCATGGTATTTCTTGGAAAACCCCCCTTTCAACAGTCATGCAACACTATCCATTTTCAATTAATAATAGAAAATACATCCATTACCTTTTTAACAAAAGGTTCATCAAATCCAACATTCACACATATTTAGTCTACCACAGTCTTTCGACAATTTATAGTTATATTTACAAACTGGGGGAAATAAGGGTATTACAATCCCCTCCCCCATTGTCCTTAATGTTCTATTTTTCGATGTTCTCTATATGTATAGACGTAAACGAAAATGGGTATGCATGTTTCATGGCATCCTCCATTTCCCATGTAGCTTCATCTAGACCAAAGTGTTTCCACCGTACCTTGACCTACGAAATGGTTTTGTTCCTGAGTGGGATTTCCTTCCTGTCTATTATGGATTGTAGTTCTGGAAGGAATTCTCCCTCTTGTTCCACCTGACTCATAGACCAGTCAATTATATGATTAGAATCATGTACATATTTCTTCAATAACAAAACATGCAAAACATTATTTTCCTTCACTATGGGAGGAAGTTTTAATCTATATGCTACATGTCCCACTCTATCCAAAATTTCAAAGGGTACAAAATATTGAGGTGGGAGCTTAGCACAAGTTTCCATTCTCAAGGAGTTTTTCCTGAGTCTAACTCTGAGATACACATGATCTCGTATTTTGAACTCTCTAGGAGTCCTTTTTCTGTCTACATAGATTTTTTGTCTATCATGATCTATTTTCATATTTTTTTTTTATCTAGACTACTTGTTGTTCCATTTATTTCAACATATCTGGCTTGATTGTAATTATGTCTACTAGGTTATCCCAGCTGATTGGAATCTTGAATTGTCTACCATATAGGGCCTCAAAAGGGTTCATCTTCAATGACTCTTGATAGCCTTTGTTGTAGGAAAATTCTACCAGTGGTAGGTATTATTCCCACTTCTTAGGTTGATGTATTACATGCATCCTTAACATTTCCTCTATCACTTGGTTTACCCTCTCTGTCTTTCCATTAGTTTGAGTGTCATAGGATGTACTAAATAACAATTTAGTTTCAAAACCAAAAAAAAAAAAATTCCAAAAGCTTGAATTAAATTACGTATCTCTGTCAGATATGATCTCCTTAGGCATGATATGTAGTCTAAATATTTATTTCCTTGTAATTTGACTTGGCAGGAATGAAGAGAGAAACCTTGCTAAATTTGTCCACCTCTACCATGATGGTGTCATTCTGTTTGGATTATTTTTGTAACCCTGTGATGAAGTCCATGGATATGGTTTCCCATTTCCATTTTGGGATTGGTAGGGTTTGCAATAACCCTACTGGATGTCGGTGCTCTACCTTAACCTGCTGACATTCTAGACATTTAGCCAAGTAAACAGCTATGTCTTTTTTTAGTCAAGGCCAATAAAATAGTTTCATATTGGATGTGATCATCTTATGAAAACAAGGATGACCAATATATTGTGTTTTGTCTAGTTCATCCATCATGAACCTCTTCAAGTCGTCACAATTTGGAATATACAGCCTCCCTTTGTAAGTTAGTAGGCCATCATTCAACAATTGATAACCTTCATACTTCATCCCATGGGATCTTGTCATAAGTATGATTTTACAGTCTTGAAAAATGCATCTGTTTCTTGTGCATTTTTTCTCTCTCCTTGACGTTCATTTCATAGGTTCTTACAGTTTCCAAGTGAGACACTTTCATACTTCTACTAAGGGCATCAACCACCATATTTTCCTTTCCTTTGATGTGTTTGATTTTGAAATCAAACTCACTAAGGAGAGCCATCCATCTAGATTGTATAACATTGATTTTTGGTTAATCAAACAGGTACCTCAACCTACTATGGTCTGTCATAATAAAAAATCTCTTACCTAGTAGGTAATGCCTCCACATTTTTAAAGAATGTACTATGGAAACCAATTATACATCGTGGGTCACATAATTGATTTCATGTTCATTCAATTTTTTGGATTCATAGAAAATTACATGTCCTTCTTGCATAAGGACTCCTCCGAGTCCTTCCTTGAATGCATATGTAGACACAAGGAAGTCTTTGTTTGGGTCTACAATATTCAGCATATGTGCATTAGTTAGAAGGTATTTCATCTCTTGGATTCTCTCTTCACATTATGATGTCCAAATGAATTCAACTCCCTTTTTATGAAGGGAGGTGATTGGGCAACCAATCTTGGAAAACTATTTTATAAACCTCCTATAGTATCCTTCTAGGACCATAAAGGATCTGATATCAGATACATCCTTTGGGGTAGGCCAATCCATAATTGCTTTGATCTTGTCAGGATCAACTGCCACTCCTTCTTCAGAAATAACATGGCTTAACTAATGGACTTGTTTATGGAAAAAGTCACACTTACTAGACTTAACATAGAGGTGATGTTATTTTACTACTTGAAGTACTAGTTGGAGATGTTCTTCATGCTCTTATCTATTCTTGGAATAGATTAGGATATAATCAATGAAAACCAGTACAAATCTGTCTAAGAACTTAGTGAGTACATTATTCATTAAGCACATAAAAATGGCTGGTGAATTGTTTATCCCAAATGGCACCACCACAAATTCATAGTGACCATATCTTGTCCTAAAGGTTTTTTTGTTGATGTGTTCATCGTTAATTCAGACCTGAT
>JASDQU010011793.1:194315-209060 GCA_032191745.1 Picea mariana
CATCATGTTGTATATTGTATGGATGATGTTTCAAATATTAAAACTGAACATGAAAATGTTATGATGAGAGTAAACTATTACAACTTGGTAGGAGATGAAAAATATTGGCTTATATTTTTGGAAAAGGGGGAGATATCATATTTTGCAGGTTTGATCAAGGAATTTCAAAAATATCCAGAAGTTGGTTGTGTAGAAGAGCAGCATATTGAATATCCACACATATTTGACACCATGTGTTATGAGGAGTCATTGTAGGACCAAAGTTTGTTTTCATCCCAAAATATACTTGTGTATTATGTTTTATATATGGGAGAGACACATGGTGTTTATGAGATGAAATTGCATGGGGAAATTCTAGCATGAATCATCATGCAATATCAAAAGGACAAGGGTTTAATAAGTAATTTTCCTTTTCAAATTTATGAGTTTGATGATCAAACACCTAATGATTTGGATGTGGCAGAAAATCCCTCAAAAGAAGAAAAATATGTAAATACTTCCACTAGTACATGTGATGAACAACATGGTACCCATGATGAGGATAAATGTAGATATTCTCTTTGTGATTGGGACACATGGATGAGATATAAACAACTATTTCATTCATGGAGATCTCCTCCATGATGCCAATAATGTGATCCCTAGCGATATATTCTCAAATTCATTACATCTTGGATATCTAAAAGTAATGGAGGTGTGTGAAAATTGTTATATGATTAGTCAACGACCATATTTTCTCCCATATGGAGCTAATTTGGTGTAGCATAAATGAATTTTTCATGGAAATTGTTGTGTGAAATTTGTCATGGGGATGTGAAAATTGTACTAACTTAATGGTTGTGTTTTAAGCACAAACAATAATTTATTTCATAGCTACCAAACCTAAAACCTAATATAACTTTACCATTCTCAAACCCTAACTTATTCATGCAAGAAAGAACATAAGAAACAAATTATTTCATTAAACATGAACCAAAATATTAAAAAGAATGTAAATATTGATCCATTACCAATGAATAGGCCAAGATAACACATGTGAAGTGATCATGATGAATATTATGGGCTCCAAAGTACCTCCTTGCAATGGATCCTTGATTCCTTGGTGTGTTTATCACTCCCTCCTTTGTGGATAAGAAAGGTACCTAGACAAAAAATATGTTATCAATAGGAAGAGACCCTTAATATTTTTGGTGATATTCTGGTAGCATAACCTTACTTATAGTAATGGATGAACAGATAAATCTCGAATGATTTATTTATAGGGAAAATAGTAATTAAAACCCTTTGACATGGTCTTCAAAACAATGTATAAGTATGACCAAATCAATATTAAGAAAAACAATTAGAGTTTAAGATGGTCCACATATAACAAACTTCCCATTTCGACAAATTTGTCTTAGAAATAGTGAAAATCGGCTTCTTCGTAGAGTAGTGTAGATTTTAAGGATATTATCAACACTAGAAGAGTGCACTTATTGTGATTAATATCCTTGTTGGAAATTTTTGGTCTAATTCATGGTTTGAAACTATTGTTTTTGGTGAGTTTGAGGTCATATGTTGGTGTAAAGGGGCTAAAAATGGTGGTTATGTATGTCAATAATGACGTATTTCAATAAGACTATTATAAATTCCGCCAATGAGTAGTTTTTAGATGATAACATATTTCCCGTTGATGCATGGGGTTATGATAAAATTGTATGACCAAAATACATCACAATTTCTTTATCCGTGTATAGGAAGGACCAAGGAGAGAGAGGAGTTTCCAAGGAAGGAGGATTGAATGTAGAAGGGAAAAGGAAAACCACCTATAAATAACAATTCAAAAGGTGATATGTGTTGATAATATAAATAGTGTCAAGGTAGGCATATCCATTTTTTATGCGTGTAGCATCATATAGGTACTTCCACATTGGGTTGGTGTCTAGCATGTGGAAGTCGTCAGGACTTAGGAGTTTCACTTTAGTAAACTGATTATTAAAGTAAATGACCTTTTAGAGTTAACATGAGTATAATTAAGTTAATGCATAATTTTTTGGCATTAGTGACTTAAGTGAAAGTTAAATTAAGTCCTAGTTGTTAGATCTAAAGTGAAGGTGAGATTAGATCTCAGTTTTTGATCACTTTGGAGATCCAGGGCTCTGGATTTAGAGTAAAATCATGATTATAAAAGGAAGCCTATCTGAAAGGAGGAAGAGACTTGTGTTGAGGAAGTCAACATAGTCAGTCTTGATGAGGAATTCCTGATGAAAGGATCTTTGGTGACTCCAAAATCAGGAACTCTTAGAGAGATCAAGAGACCCTTGGTGAGAGACTAAGGTTAGGATATTTGGTGAGATGCCAAGATAAGATATTTGGTGAGATTCGAAGACAAAATATTTGGTGAGATGATAAGATCAATTACCTTGATGAGAGATCAATTACCTTGATGAGAGATCAAGGTTGGACCTATAAAATAAGTGATTTTTCTAGTGTGAAGAGCATAGAATAAAATAAACACTTTTTCTTACATAATATTGAGGAGATATCATTGGTTGGGTGAAGATATTCCATACAAGTGTTGATACAGAGACGGTTGGATCATGAATGACTATGATTCAATATCTTGGATATGTGGAGGAGTAATTCTATCTATAGATCATACAAGTCAAGGAGAAGAGAGAACATGGGAAGTCGTAGGTGGGTTTCAAATAATAGAATCCAGAGAAAAGTGTTGCACCATAAGAAAGTCATCATATAGTATTTACATACATGTATGCAAGTGCTAGTGGAGACATATGTGTATACATGGGTGTGACAAAGGGAAGTTGCATACACCTTGAAAATCATGTTGTTTGGGAGTCGTATGATAGAGCATATTGTTCCATGTTTGTATATAGTTTTATTTCTTTCAGTGGGACATTATCCCTATTACAGGAGCCCTGATTTGACCATAATAAAATAATCTAAGTATTGGTTTTCCCTCTAGGTTTTTCCATGGGTTTAAATCCATAAACAATGGTGTCTTGTATGTGAGAGTTATGTTTCCTTGTTTATGATTATTTTGCATGTTTATTTAATGACTCAAATATGATTTAATTCAATAAGTGATTTATTTGGAATTAAATTCCAGGTGCTTGGTTAAGGGGTAGAAAATCAACATGCTATCAGAGCAGGTTTCTCTGAGAGGGAGCTAATCTCAGGATGCACAATGACAGATCTATGAGATCTAAGTGACCATAGGAGATATCAATTTTATATCTACGGTTACAACAACAGATATATGGTATTAGGAGTGTCGAGGTGTATTCTTGAAGGAATAAGCATAGATCCACTATTTTTGCATAAAATATGTCAGATCTGCAGGAGATATTAGCAAATCTATAAACCAATAGGTGGAAATCAAGGGACTGGTTTCTGAGAAATATTCATACATAGGCAAAACTTGGTTTTGCATTTTTATATAGGTGTACACAAGTCACGAAAGGGACATGCATGTACATACTATTGGAATATTGAGAGAGGGGGGGGTGAATCATTATGAGTACTTTATATTACTTTTAACCACAATATATATTCTTTCACTTTATCAACAATGTTCAACAATTTATCATCAATGTATCATCTTTGATTTCATTCAATATATATATCATAGGAATTTAATCATAATCAACATGACATCAAAATCATATCAAGAACATAATACATGAGTATTTACGTGGAAACCAAAATGGGAGAAAACCACATAATGCTTTCTTATATATATCAAGAATTCAATCATAGGAAGCACCAACTTCAAAATTATATAGTTGCAATAGGAAGGATGCCACAACCCTCTATTTACAAGCTCCAACCTGAAGTAATCTACAAATCTCTGATTTCTCTAGCTCCAACCAGAAGGAGGCTACAACCCCGTGAGTTCTTCGGCTCCAACTAGAAGGTGCTTACAACCACCTAATTCTCAGGCTCCAACCTAAAGGAAGCTCTAACTCCCTGATTCTCTAGCTCCAACCAGAAGTAGGATACAACCCCCTTTCCTTTCCCTATCCTTCCTCCTTGAAGGATAAGTGTAGATCAAATGTCACTACTACAATCACTTCCACTTTCACTGCTACTTTCACTGCCACTATCACATCAACCTATAACCTGTCAACCTGTCACTGTATTCAACCTGTCATTGTCACCAATACTAAACCATATCCTTTCAGATGGATCATATACCAAGGAAACCTCTCAAATATATTTCCAACATCACCAGCACATGCCTCTACCAAACATATACCAAGATCACCAACATACCATCACATGGTATGTGTCTCAAACATGTACCAAAGCATGTACCAAACCATCAACCTATACCATACCAAACATCAACTGTGTACCACCATAAGTGCATCAACCATGCACCAACACCTACACCAAACTCTGCATCAACCATGCATCATAATTGTACCAAATTGTGCATCAACCATGCACCACAATTGTACCAAACTATGCACCAACCATGCACTTCAACCTATACCATATGCCTCAACCATCAACCATGTATACCAAGTATCCATCATTTTTCAACCATATACATCCAAAACAACACCATACCATGTACCATACCATGTTCCAATCATGCACATCAATCATGTACATCAACACCTATACCATTCCATATATCATACCATGTGCCAACCATGCACATCAACCATATACCATATCATGTGTCATATACTATAGATCATATACCCACCATGTACATCAACCATGAATATGCACATCAACACCATACCATGTACCATATCACTCTCAATCATGCCATGTACCATGAGATAAGCCTCGTTTATATGCCAATATGACAAATATGTAACTCTAAAAATGAACCATAACAACAATATACCAAGTACCAAGAGTATGTCTCAAGCATGTAATGATGTCACCTCAACCATATGAAATCATGTACCATAAAGGGCCTCCAATACATGCCTTAAGCATGTTCCATACCATACAAGATACAAACCTCAAACAAATACATAAAATGCATACCTTTAATCATGAAAACTTGAAGCATGCCATCTCAGATAATGTAGAAACTGTGGTGTCCCATCAAACCTTGTTGCAGCTCAACCAACCATTTTTTTTCAAATATTTTCCTCATATCTACAACATGTCCTCCTGTAGCCTACTAATGTACATGACCTATCCTCTAGCATATCATGCATGTACGTGACCTATCCTTATGCAACCCACGTACAACCTTAGAAAACTAGGGTTACTAGTTTTTTGTAACTCTGAAACTTTTGTTACTTCAGACCTTCGCAACTTAAGAAAAATGTTGTCACATTCAACTTCAGATTCACTAATATATTTTTCAAAATATAGACCATACCATTCATAAGATAGATATTCAATGTAAGTGTGTGTTTCAATGAGAGACTCTTTGAGGTGTATTTATACTTGGTCTAGGTAACCTCTTTCCTTATTTTATGGGTTTCATGTTACAACCATTTTACCCTTTCACTAAGACATGTAACCAACTAGAGGATTCTTTACCACTCTTTGGGGTTTCCAACTTTATAAGTCCATATATCCCTAACGACGAGGAACCACGTGGAGTTCCACATATCACCGGAAATGGGACGATGAGTACTATCCATCTATGATAGCCTTACTTGTAATTTCATTGTCCTTCATGTACATATTATTTAATAAACTTCGAGTCCAATAACCAAACCTTCGGGGCTAAATGTAGACTACATCAAATGTGACCAACTAACTCGCAATCAATGTTGAGCATACAAGTGTCAATCAATTGTCCAACATCTCTAGACCTCTCCAAGGGTTCACATTAATCTCTAAGGGTTGAAATCAATATCCAAGATCACTCTCCAAGGGTTGACATCAATGAAAACCAATTGTCCAACACATACGCGGGTGGTAGTGGTGATGGTCATGTACATATGCAATCTGTAGTGGTGACAAACACATAGAGGGATATACAAGAAAACACAAAGGAAGTTTCAATACATAAATTTTGTTGGGTGTCTTGCTGAGAAATGGCAGGAGGTTGGGAATCCAACAAGGAGATATTGGATGGGTGGAGAAGGTCTTCATTCTAGATATCTAAGACACATGAGAGAACATAGGAGAAGAGAAGGAATTTTTTTCATGTTCTTGAGTCATCCCTTTTGGAGCAAAGATGGACTTTTTCTCAACTGCTTGAGAGACAAAGGACAATGACTCAATAGGATCACAGATGGGTGAAGAAGAAAGTTCATCCATAAATCAGGGGATGGAAAATTGATCAATGAAACTGACAAAGGACAAGGAATAGGTATCTCTAAATCTTGAGAAAATCATAGGGATTCAACCTTTAGGTTCAATTTGGAAGGAGAAAGATTCCAATTCTGTCAAGGAGTCATGGTTGGAGATGACCATGTAGGATGTTCATAATAAAGAGGCTACTAGGATCATGATCATAGTGAAGCCTTCAAGTAAGTTTCCAAGCAAGATCATAGGGATATCTCATTGTTTAGAGGGAACAATTGATCAGGTAGGTTGGAGAGCATCCATGGTATCATACATGATGGAAAAGACAGAGTCACTTCTAGAGAGTGGAAGTACCTTCCTTGCTAAGAGGGAGTGTTGGTGCATGTAGCATCGGACATCTACTTCCACATTGGCTTGGTGTCTACCATGTGGAATTCATGAGGACTTAGGAGTTTCACTTTAGTAAAGTGATTATTAAAGTGAATGACCATTTAGAGTTAACATGATTTTAATTAAGTTAATTCCTAAGTTTTTTTCATTAGTGGCTTAAGTGAAAGTTAAATTAAGTCCTAGCCATTAGATATAAAGCAATCGATCAATTTTAATCCTTTTAACAATAGTATGTAAGTGTTATTTATATTTATGATCAATATAACATTATCATCCAATAAGTGTAGAGTAAATAAACCATAAACAATGAACAATCACACACATGCACAGTACACCAGTATTTCTACTTGTAAACCCAATGCAGGAGAAAACGATAGAATGATTTTTCTTATATGAGTTTATGAAATACATTCATTGGAAGCACCAACTTCCTTTGTTCTCCAGCTGCAACTGGAAGGAGGCTCTGACACCCTATATTTTCAAGATACAATCTGATGGAAGTTTCGTCTCTCCAATTATCTTGCTACAACCAGAAGGAGGCTACAGCCCCCTATGTTCTTTGGATACAACTAGAAGGTGGCTACAACCACTTATCCTTTCACTGTGATATATACCAGTGTAAACTTGTACCAATATGTGTCAACAACCTATATCCAACCTATCCAACTGTCCTGTAACCACCCTATTCCACTATCTTGTAACCAACTTGTACTTATACCCTTCCTGTACCAATAAAATCCAACAGGTACATGACCTTTCTATGATACATCTCGTGTATGTACACGACCTGTCTGTACTACAGCCCATGTATGTATGCAACTTGTCTATATTGCAGCCTGCATGCACCTTATGAAAGCCATGGTTTTTCACTTTTGTTTAAAATCAAACACTCTATTTCCTCTTGTCAAATCAACCTACAAACTATCACTGTATTCAACCTGTAGTTGTTCCCTATGCATACATCATCATACATATCCCTTAATTAAGTACATCTATATTTCTCTATTTAAGTTCCCTAAAAGTGTGTATAATCATGAACAAGTGTAATAACAATCACATGGCCTAGAAATCAAATCTTTGTTGATATGCAACTTGAGACTTCATAAAAAACTCCACAAACTATTCACAACCCAAAACCTTCAAGCATGTACCAAGAATACTAGCTATACCTCAAACACTTGAACCAACAAGATGTACCAATGAATCATATCAAGTATACAATCACTATACTTTTGTAGATCTGACTTATACAATAAGTGTCATATATCCAATAACCTCTCTAGGCAAATCCTCAAACCCTCATAGCCATATCTCATGTACACAACAAAATCCAACTACTCATAGAATTAAGACATATGTTTTGAACCAGTAGATAGATCCGTTGTATTGGATCATTGTAGACCTTCCTAGGATCTTTCTTTCAAATTCTAGAGACCTGGCACCTTCCCAACTAAAACTTCCATGGATTCTTACCAAATGTATGAACCATGTTCTACTAACATAAAACATATATATGAAGCATGTTCTACTACTAGACTACATATGTACGCAAATTCCTCCACTGTAGCCTGCATACACCTAAAAACCTAGGTTTTATTTTTTCTATATTTTTTGCAAATCTGAAACTTTCCTCGTCAACCCTTCGTGCTGCCTCAAAATTGTGTGACTTCAGATGTATCAATGAGTACCTATAATAAACCTTTCAGAATAATATATATTCAATATGCTCAATTGTAGAATTCCTGCAGAAACCCCGATAGATCTAGAATTCTAGTTAAAGTGAACACAAACAATTTGCTGATATTCAAGAGATGAGAGAAAGTTTTTTCTCCATAAATCAGAGAATTATATTAATAAAAAATGAATATACATGAGCAACCATCCTCAAAAAATAAGAGAGGAGGTGAATATATATAATTTCCAACATAGAAATTCTAGTAAAAAAAAGCTAGAAATAGCTAAAATAGGTGCCATAAGATAAGGGAGACCACATAGTTCGACCTAGACCACTAAAGATACATGTCACACACTCATTAATGTACACAAGAGTTAATGATGCCCATTATCTCACTTAACTGATAAGAGAAGCGATTCCAACTCACTTAACTGACCCGAAATAGTAGTTACTAATAATAGTAATGGCAAAAATCATTAATTAAGGAATAAATCTCTCACTCAAAGAGGAGGTGCGCATTCCCTAATAATAGATGATTTTTTCATGAGGGATTCAGAATAAATCATGAATAAATCAAGAAAATCAAGAACCGGGAGTTGAGTCTTGATTTAAAATTAGCAGTTTTCCCTAAAATCTAGGGATGAGGCACCCTTCTTCTCTATGTGGCCAAATTAGGTGAAATAAAGTGTAAATGAATGTATTAACCAAGATCTATGAGTCTATGCTAGGTATAAACTAATGTAAGTTAGGGATATGCTCCAACACCCCCCCTTAAGCCTAACTGTAATGACAAAACATTTGAGCCCGACAACTTGGCCATTTTAGGTACTCATTAAATAAAAGAATTACTCATGAAAATAGGAAAGAGGGAAAACCTCGTGGGAAAAATACCCCCCCAAAAGAGGAAAAAAATGTTGAGTGGCCAAAAGTGACTTACTCAGATGTCTCCACCACTCCATGCATAGCTCTCAGTTCTAAAAATTTATTTTTAGTGAAGGACTTGGTGAAGATGTTTGCAACCTTAGAGTGTGACTTTAGATCTAAACAAAGTGACATATAGAAATTTATGGGCAGAAAATTTTTTGTGGCAGCCAGGGCTTGAGGATCCCCAAAAAACTGTGATCTAGTCCTTCTTGTATCTGCAGGATCACCGACTAGTTCACCCGCATCTTGCATGGTTTTCTTGCCCAAGTTGGCAACTGAGTTGGAGAAGCCATGACCTGATCCTCATCCTATGTATTATACCTAAAAGGATTCTCTAATGGATTTTCTAAAGTGCTCGAAGAAGCTTCTGACTCCTCCTCATCAGTGACAACAAGCGGTTCCTCAGCAGGGTGTTCTGAAAAATCATGCAGTGATTCTTCTTCAAACTTCACACTTCGAGCTAGAATGAACTTTTTAGTGTGAGAGTCCATAAATATATATCCTTTGAAACCTTTAGGATATCCAAAAAATATGCATTCAACACTTTGAGGCTCCAAATCCTTCCTCTTATCTATCGGAATGTGAGCCCATGCTTGTGAACCGAAAATACGAAAGTGCTACACTTTCGGTTTCTTACAAGTCCAACATTCAAAAGGAGTGGTCCCTTTGAGTGATTTGTGAGGAAATCAGTTCTGAATGTATTCTTCACAATGAATAGCTTCATCCCATATCTTCGGAGCTAATGATTTTGACTGTAGCATACAATTTTCCATCTCTTTTAAGGACCAATTTTTCCTCTCCACAACACCGTTCTACTGTGGTGTATATGGCACTGTGTGTTGTAGTTGTATACTAATTCAAGGCTGCAGGAATGGGCCCATAATGTCACTATGAATCAGCCTAAGAGGTGAATAATCTCTCCGTGCCTTCCCTTTGTCAAAATGTTTCTCTGTATGCTTGCCAAGAATGCATCCTTGACATACACCGCTTGTGAATTTAATAGCTGACAATCCTTCTACCATGTTTTCCTTGCTGAGTTGATGCAAGTACTTATAGTTTATATGCACAAATATTTCATGCCATAAATTGTTGATATCATTATATTGTGACATAAATACAATTCTAATATATTTAGAAACAAATTAGGAGAATAAATACAAACGAGAACCGTGATCTGCAATTCCATGTGCAAGCTGTGAGCCTGTGGAGATGTCGGTAATCACTGTGGAGTCCAGAGTGAACTCCACCTTCCTTCCAGAGCTAGATTGAGTGATATGATATATTGAGAGAATATTTGTAGACAATGAGGGTACATGAAGCACATTTTTGAAGCATCCCCCTTCAATATCAACAATTCCTTCTCCGCACACCTTTGCAGGTGTGGCATCTCCCAAGTAAATTGGGGATCTGGTGCTTTCTTCGATGGAGGAAAACTCATATTTTGATTCAGCCATATGGTTTGATGCACCTAAATCAAGGATCCAAGATGATGGAGTGGATTTGACAGCCATTAAAGAATTACCATCTCGTGCTCTCCCTCCCGTTATGTTATCATCTTTCTTCTTTGCATTTTCGGGCACCGTGAGATTGTGCTGCTGCAATTTCTTAGCCATCTCATCGATAGTCTTCCTCATGCAATTTTCTTCGGGATGAAAACCTTTGGAACCGTAGCTGCAAAGTGTCCTTTCCTTCTTCTTCTTCTTCTTACTGTTATTCTCAGAAGAGTTCTCTGAAGATTGTGAGAATCTCTCCTTCTTCGATTCAGGAAATTTACCCGTTCCTTTTTCCTTGTCTTTTCCACTGCTCTTTGGAGCATCAGTAGCCGCAAGTTATTGGTTCTTGGAACACTTGATGGCACCCATTTGGACTAAATTTTCTTTCTATCGAGTCAATTCTACATTGAAATCATTCAATGGAGGCATTTTCCATTTTTCCTGAGTCAATTTAGATGCTTGAAAAGACGACACAAATACAGAATATTTAGGGCCTAGTTTTGAGAGAATTGAAAGGATGAGTTGTTCTTCCCCTTTCGTGACTCCACATGCATTAAGTTCAATGAGGAGGGATTTGAACTTGGTAAATAATTCTTGCAAGTTTCTGAAATGAATTGGACTTAGGGATATGAGTTCATTCTCCAGTTGATGCACTCTCATTGCATCCTGCTTACCGAATAGTCCTTCCAATGTGGTCTAGACCACATCGGGAGTAGTGGCTCCACTAAAATGAAAGAGGAGATCTCTAGAAATTGATAGGCATATCATCCCAATTGTTTCATCTAATTTATTGAAATACTTTATATTCTTTGCTGCAACAGTCGGTTCTTTCTCCATTCCCATTGTTACTAGGTAAAGCCCTTTGCTTCGGAGGAGCAGAGAGATCTCTGTCTTCCATTCGAAGTAATTGAAAGGATTTAGAATGAGTTTTGTGGGATGAGAGATATGATCCATTGCTTCTTTCTGTGCCTCCTGATGATCTATACCTACAAATAAAATCATGTACAATCCACTAGATTCAATCTAGCTCTCATACCATGTAGAATTCCTGCAGAAACCCCAATAGATCTAGAATTCTAGTTAAATTGAACACAAACAATTTTCTGATATTCAAGAAATGAGAGAAAATTTTTTCTCCATAAATCAGAGAATTATATTAATAAAAAATGAATATACGTGATCAACCATCCTCAAAAAATAAGAGAGGAGGTGAATATATAGAATTTCCAACATAGAAATTCTAGTAAAAAAAAGCTAGAAATAGCTAAAATAGGTGTCATAAGCTAAGGGAGACCACATAATTCGACCTATACCACTATATATACATGTCACACACTCATTAATGTCCACAAGAGTTAAGTGATGTGCATTATCTCACTTAAGATCACTTAACTGACAAGAGAAGCAGTTCCAACTCACTTAACTGACCCGAAATAATAGTTACTAATAATAGTAACGGAAAAAATCATTAATTAAGGAATAAATCTCTCACTCAAAGAGGATGGGTGAATTCCCTAATAATAGATGAGTTTTTCATGGGGGAGTTGGAATAGATCATGAATAAATCAAGAAAATCAAGAAAAATTAAGAAAATCAAGAACCAGGAGTTGAGTCTTGATCTAAAATTAGCAATTTTCCCTAAAATCTAGTGATGAGGCGCCCTTCTTCTCTATGTGGCCAAATTAGGTGAAATAAAGTGTAAATGAATGTACTAACCAAGATCTAGGAGTCTAGGCTAGGTGTAAACTAATGTAAGTTAGGTATATGCTCCAACATAATATATATTCAATATGCTCAATAAGTTCTAATAGGAGACCCTTTATCTCTTATTTATACTTCCATGTAGCTTCCTCAAGGGGTTACCTTCTAACCAACTTAATACAATTTACTTCTTTTAGGGATAACCCACTTCTAACCACTTCTCCACTTCTAACCTACTTTGCTACAAATAGTAAGTTGTCCACTTCTAGTTGCAACTAACTTATTTTTAATTATTTTCTTATTGCAAAAACTTAAACCATGATTAAATCCTAGTTTAACCCACTTGAATAGTCAACTTTGCCAAGTGTTTCTATAATAAATTGACTTATTTTACCTTATAGAAAAATCATGGGGGTTATCTAACTTCACAAGGCCATAACTCTCTAACCTTGAGTAGTTAAGTGGCATTCCACATATCACCAGAAATGGCATGACATGTAATATCCATCTAGAATAGTTTGACCTACAAACATACTACCCTTCATACCATTATACACCAAATAAACTTTAATCCTCTAACCATACTGTCAAGGCTTCCATAATTTTATATCAGAATTTATTCAAGGGTTGACATAAATGACAANGATACCATAATTTTATATCATAATTTATTCAAGGGTTGACATAAATGACAACCAACCCAATTAATAAACAATATCCCCTTTTGGAATTGATGAAAACACTTTTATGAAATACTGAAGTCATATCGTTCATGCTCCCCCTTTGACCATCACTCCCCTTGGAAACATGCCTCTGTACTCTCTCTCCAAGAATCTGGTTCTCTATCATTCATCTCATGAATCTCTCCCCCTTTGAAATCAATGGAAAAGGTAATGTCCCTTCCAGGGCTTCTCCCCCATCTGAACTATCCTTGGGGATGGTCCCCCAGACCGAAATCTTTCTGAAACTGCTCCTCGGACATGAACTTTCCTCTTTATGGTGATTCCTTGTGTGAATCTAATACACATAAGATAATCATTCAACAAAATTCATTTTGGAGTAGAAATTACTCCGAGTCTCTAGCAAATATATTCAAAGGCTCCCCTTGGAACAAGTTTTGTGAAGATATTTGCAACATGTTCTTTTGTTCCCACATATTCAACTCTGATGTTTTTCTCTGTAACTAGTTCCCGTAGAAAGTGATACTTGATTGGAATGTTATTCGTCTTCAAGTACATCAATGGATTCTTTGAGATACTAATGGCGCTTTTATTATCACAATATATTGGAATGGGCTCATCATACTCAACCTGTATATATGTTAGATTTTGTTTCATCCATAGAACCCATGTACAACATGTTGTTGTTGCAATATACTCTTCTTCGATTGTAGACAATAATATTAACGACTATTTCTTTCTTAGACAAGATACTAAACACTCACCCAAGTAGAACATTTCTCCACTTGTTCTTCTCCGGTCATTAATGCAACCTATCCAATTTGCATATTTGTAGGCAATAAGTGATAAATCCTTTCCTTTTGGATACCATAATCTAAACTCTTATGTACCCTTGAGATATCTAAATATCCTCTTTACTGCTAGAACATGTGATTCCTTTGGTGTTGTTTGAAATCATGCCACCTATTCATCTTCCTGCATTACATATGGTCTAGATGTTGTCACATAAAGTAAGTTGCCAATCAATGACATGTACTGCCTATGATATGTAGAATTTGAATCATCATATTTACTTAGCTCGTAATTGGTTTGGAATATTTTATTCTGAACCTCTTTGGCATTTCTAAAATATACTTAGTTTGAGAAATAAAAATGCCTTGCTTTCTTTGACATATCTAAAGACCCAAAAAGAATGATAGTTCTCCAAGTAATGACATTTCAAATTCATTCTAGATATCCTTTGCAAATTCTTGTCTTAACCTGACATCATCACTTCCAAAAACAATATCATCAATATAAAATTCAATTAATAAAATACTATCTTGAGTTACCGTGATGTAGAGGTTGTTGTCTACATTTCCTTTCCTGAATCCTTGATGCTTTATATATTTTTCCAATCTAGAATACCCTACTCTGGGGGCCTGTTTTAGACCATATAATTCCTTCTTCAACCTGCTCACATAATATTCATTCTCTGAAAATTGAAATCCTTTTGGATTCTCAATGTAGACTTCTTCTTCAAGTTCCTCGTTCAGAAAAGTTGATTTCATGTCCATATGATAAACTTTAATATTCTTCTAGAATGCATAAGGGAGGATCAATCTGATTGATTCCATTCTAGAAACTGGGGAAAATGTCTCTTCAAATT